>JAAAKM020003749.1:0-12240 GCA_010016025.2 Alatinidae sp. Z8VKAUB7J3 | reverse complement strand
GAGAAAAAATACGGCGTTCTCTTCCATCAATTTCTATATTTAGAACCAAACGTGATGAAGCACAATTTCTTTGTTTTTAATTACTGATATTTTATATTTTATTCGTTAAAGTAACTTATATATTTTTGTTTAATTTTGTAAGGTATTTATTTCTTAAAATTAGTAATTTTGACGTATTATTTTTCTTGGCAAGTATTTTTTCTATATGTCGAAATAAATAAATACATACATACATACATATACACACACATGCATACACACATACATACATGAATATATATTTATGTTACAAATACTTTTTCTAAGTGCAAGTTTACAGTACAAATATCTTTTCACCCGTGAACTAAACCACTTACTGTAGAAACAGACGAGATTTTTAATAGAAGAAAACAGGTATCTGTTAAAACATTCAGATAAACGGCGATTGTGCACCGATTTTTTAAAAAATGCTTTACGCCTCAATTGGACCAGGGGAAAGTATAATTCTGTGCTCGGATTAATTCTATGTGTGCTATAAGGTATCCTGCATTTTAATTATTAATTGTAGCGGAACATGCTAATCGTTTTACTCTATTTTAGACTATTAAACATGTCTATTTATATCTTTTAAATATATGAATCGCGAAAAGAAGAAGACACACAAAACCACGGATATAGAAGACCGAGTGTGTGCATTAAAGACGTTTACTAGTCATCTAAATCTCAAATTCGTAGAAATAATACTCTGCCAGGAAGGAGGTTAAAAGATGTTGAGGTAGAAATGCTGATGTCGGTGCGATCTTATAATCTTATTGTAACATTGAAAAATTATGTCGATGTTTAACACATTTTGTCAATAGATTTTCTCCTAAAAGAAGTCCCATTCGCTTGGCCAGATGGGAACTGTTTGACATTGGTTGCCCCTTTGCCCTATACCTACAACATTACCATTAACACTGAGGATAATGGTCAACATTTTAACCCTGGCAAGGAAAGGTAATAATCCTTACACCCTAGCATAAGTAAAGTACTAGACAGTGTTAAAGGACCATTCACTTTACCTAAAACTCAGGCCAGCGACCTTCGTCTTCATTTTTTCTCTAGTTTGGAAATGACTCTTTCCATTGTTACGTCTATCTCTAACGCTATTAAATGCCAAGATACATGACAAAAAGAGTAGAAATTCTCTTCTGCTCTCGTAGTAGCTACGCCTCTAATCAATAATAGAGGCTTTGTTTTAAAAGTGAAGAGGCAGTATTGAAAATCCTAAATTTCGCAAGGTCGTAAAGCAAGGCAATAGGTAAAGACATGATGTTTCATTTATTTAATCTCCAAAGGAGAAAATCAAAGTAGAAATCAAGAGCATAGGCATATCATTAATTTTATTATGGTAAAACCATAAGTGTAAAATGACTATTGGCAAAAGTATATTAATTCAAGTAGCAGAACTACGAACGGTGGCAGTGCTTGCGCATTGGTACCAAGACAATTTGACAGTATCTGATCGAAAACGAGACAATATGCTGAGGTTATTCGGTTTGGCCTTAAGTTATGCACAAAAATCAAAGGACATAAACCAATACAAGAAACAAAGAAAGCGCGGTAGTCCGCTTTCACTGAATGCATTTGCCAAAAAGTCTCCTTTGTCCATCCGGAACGAGTGAAAAGTGTGCAAAGTTGTTTCTGACGAAGTTACTCCTTTGATAAAGGCAAGCCGAGTCAGAGAGAGGCGCAAGGATAGGCTTTGATTAAGGCAATTCGTTAAAAAACAATCAATTTTATCGCCAAAGTTTTAAGGACAATACACGAATCACAGAACACTACTATCAGAGGATGTTTCCCTTAATCACTGCCACCTAAAAGTGCATCTTTTAGTCTTTTTCTACTACCGAGCAGTTTTAATTAGTAACAGCTTGGGTAATACGTTGTGTCCCACTTTATTCATTTACTGGAAAGAAAATTTGGCGTAACTTCGCCCAAAAAGTTTTTCCCCTTCCATAACAATCTTATTGAAATAATGAGTATCGTCGGTAGACTAACTGATCCCTTCAGTGTATCCATGTGGGTTCACAAAGACCTCTATATCAGCAGTGGGCAATTATTCAAAGGAAAAGTGGGAAAAAGCTTCACTGTGATTACTAACATGTACTAATTATAGTCCCCCTTTAATTGTTGGATCACTTCTAATTGTAGAAATCCTAGTTAAAATGTTATTAACTATCAGGTTTTTTATTATTGATCCATCATTATCGTCATTGTCATTTACTGATCACTGTCACTGTAATCGATGTACTCATCATCATTCTTGTTTTTTTATTCCATTCTCATCACCACTATCACCCCACCATTATCACCATTATCGTCGACACCAACAGCACCATCATCATCATTATCATCATCATCATCATCATCATCATCATTATTATTATCATCATCATCGTCATCATCATCATCATCATCATCATCATCATCATCATCATCATCACTATCATCATCATCATTATTTTTAGCATCAGGTATGCAAAAACAATTCCTTAATCTGCTCTATGACCCGCCTTTTCCATGCTACACACAAAGCTCTTTATTAAGTGAAAATCGAACATTCCCTTTGGCACTCTCAATCATAGCTCATGGCATACTGTGTGGAGAAGCATTGCGACTGGGAAATGCAGAGTAAAACTACAGTTAAAAAGTCTAGTTAATTGTCCAACAAAATATAGCCTATATAGACTTCCACAAGTTTTAGGATGATAAGCATTTATTACTCACAAACCAGGAAAAGTCCATCAGAGACAGTAGGTCTGATCCACTTCTATGTTGAAGCTTTGAACCCACACCGCATTTACAATGACTAAACCACAGAAGATTGATGCAGCTGCTGTACCAAGATTCCAGGTTTCATAACACCCACATTTAACATCAACAAGAAATGTATGTGGGAGTGACAAAGATAGCCGTGTAAAGTATTTTTTCAACAAACATAGCAGGCCTAGAATAAGGGAAGGCATAATGTTCATATAGTATGCATCAAATGTCGATCTTTGCTCATCCAACAATACATAATATCAAAAGTTTAGCCTAAAATACGTAAAAGTAGACGTATAGACCTGTTAGTTGAATACATTTGCTGTTTAGTAGACGTTTACTTAAAAGCCTTACATTTAACAATAATGAATGTACGTAGAAAAAGGCATTTCTAAAAGCATATTTTTGATCAATGATACCTCTTAAGAATTAACTGAGTGCATCTGAGGCGATCTTAGAAGAAGTTGTTACTTTGGAATGTAGATATCACTCACCGAAGAGCCTCTTTTGTGTACTGCTATATGCAAAATATTCTATGTAAACAGATCTCTGAGAACGCGCACAACTTCCTCGCCAATAATAATGAGAATATAAATATGCTGCCGCCGTGATCTGCATTCGTAACCTACGCCTTCTAAACGTGTGCTGTATCAACTGAGCGATGTCAAGCCCAATGTTAACGTAATCTATTTCTCTAGTCATCCCATTAGCTCCAAATCATCTACCAGTGGACATCGGTATCTAGTTCTACGTAATTGGGAGACAATCTTCTCCGCGCCATGTGACATGACCAAGGAAGGACTGCCATCCTGCTCCTTATTCTGTTCAAAGCCTACTGAAAGTTATGTTAAGTCATTTTCTATAGTATTTTTCGAAACATTCAAATTGCAAATCTTCTCTTCTTAAAGAAACTAATTAATTGCAACGGGAGTAGCTTGCAAATCTCTTGACAGCGACAAAATTAACGGCTTGTTGTAGCCATTGCTGTTGACAGGTGCAGTACATTAAGGATTGGCCTGAAAAAGATCGCTCCTTCTATGGCCAAAACTGCATAAAGCTTCCCCGTAAGCTCCCCAAAATTTACAGTCACGATCACATCTATTCATTACGTTCATTCTTATTCATCGTATTTATTATGCGCAAAGTCATGTTTTGTTTGCAAACTTAGAGTGTAGAGAATGGAGCCCAGTATGGGACCTCGTGGAATTCCAGCGTTAAAATTAAGAACAACTGAGTAATTGCCATTAAGCATATCAATAGAAAAAGTGATGCCATAAATGCCCCCTTCCTTTCAGCATAAGCTTGTTGCTTTTTCAAGAGACCAGTAAGACCTTACATATTTGCTAAAGACAGTTAAAGCTTCAGACTTGTCAAGACTTTTAATAAACATTCAGTGATGATGGTAAGCAAGTCTTGATGAGCATCAACAACAGCTCTAATTTAACCAAAGTGTCAAAGTCCTTACTAACTACTGGTAGACGGCTAGTTGGAACTCTCAGCACGGGTTCTTCTTTCAATATGTTGAAAACTAGGAACTACAGATGAGACCTTTTAGAAATCAGAGGGAAGCAAAGCTTCTTTGGACATAAATTGAAAAGCTTTGAAAGAATAGAAACACATTCAAAAAGGCAATTTATAGAAATTTTGCTTGAATACTCTCTGGTCTTAAAAGTATTTGGCGACATATCTTTTATCTTTTAAAGCTTAATAACTAAAATCTCTCCCTAAAGATGCAGAAACTGGATGCAGTTCTTGCAAAATGGTTTTAGTCTTCCTGACTACACGAAAAATACCGTGTTAATCACCCCTTAGCAAGGCAGTGTATAATGTAACTTTGCTCTACGGAAAAACAGAAGTGATTTCGAGTAGAGATTTTTGTCTACTTCTGATTTCCTTATTATAACAGTGTTGAGAGATACATATGTCGTGAAGGATCTTGTGGAATGAGCCTTTGTAAATATGTGAAGGGTACAGCACAGTCTTCCATTGGTCTAAAGCTTTAAGAAGCCGTGCCGCTATAGCAGGTGCGAGAGTTTAGGACACATTTGTGAACAAAGTGAACATAAAAGTGTTCAGGATTCAAATCTTAAATCATATAGTATCAATAATATAACGACGAAGGATAATCTTCATCCGCATCTGCTCGTTTCCATTAAAAACGGAGCCCAGAAAAATTGGCGATTGTAAGGTTTGGTACCAGAGGATGACTATAATAGCAGACTGTGTAAATGCAGAGCAGGGAAATGGTTAGCACTCCCCCCGCTTCTGTAGAGTAAGATAAGAAATTGACAAGTAATGTACTTAATAGGAAAAAGATTAGTAGGCTTCTTTACAACTTAAGCAAGCTATAATATTTAAAGGATTTATAGGTAGAGGCCAAATGAGCAGCTCCAGATAATTACCAAGAAAGTCAAGATAATCAAATAATGAGTAGACGACCACCATTTCCGAGGACTAAATAGATAATAACCTGATTACTACAATATGCGATAGTAAAGGTACTTGTAACGTACCTTCTTGTTGACATAATGTGAAAGACAAGAATGAACATTATTGTGATTACTGACGTTTTATATTATTTTAAGTTTGGAAGAGTGGTTTTAGTACAGCTTCCTAAGTGAGAGAGGCCAATCTTCCTTTAGACTGTTGCAGTACGCTCTTTCGATTGCAACAATGCCATTGGTCTTCACATCGATTATCCGTATCTCGATTACTCGTGCCTCGATTATCCATATCTCAATTACTCGTGCCTCGATTATCCATATCTCAATTATTCGCACCTCGGATAATCGGAATCACAATTACCTTTATCTCGATTATCCGTACTTCAGATAGTGTGAATCTCGAGTATCTGCCTCTGCATTATCTGCACCACTGCACCATTTATACATTGATTATCTCAATCTTGACAATACGAATAGGAGTTTTGTACTCGATTTTCAGGGTCAGGGCTAAGGGTATGATACACTTTCAGGGCTACAATTGCTTAACAGGTTGCTTAGGAATTTTTTCTCTGTGATACCGAATTATGAAATCACCGAAAAATTTCACACACGTCGACACACTGCCAAACCTAAAGTAATAAGTAATAACGCAAAACAGGTCTTCCTGAATATAAGGTGTCCCCTCCAATTCCACTTGCGCCATCAATCGATCCAGCAGAAACTTCGGTCGTGCCAGAAAAGGAAGAAGAAGCTGTATAAGACACATATTTGATGATTTTGAAGGTGAAAATGAAATTGATGACACGGAAATCATGGATCATAATGAAATCAGTCAAGATCGCTGGATCTTTGACATTTTTAATGATCATTGAACACAACTTACAGCCTCGGGCATAAATATATACAAAATCTAGTTTTATTCTGTCCACTTAGAGTGAGTTATACATGTAAATAGTTCGTTATGTATTTGTTTCAAATCAGAAAAGAAGTCTTCTGTCATTATTTTTAAGAAAATTTGTAATTTTGTTGTGCGAAAAAAAGTTGTCAGGGCTGAGGGTTGCTAAGTAAGTTGCTTACTTTTTTGGCTAATTTGAGGGCTGAATCCTTAGCAACTGCGTTGCTTATAAAAGAAAAGTATGTAAGTAAGTAAGTAAGTAAGTAAGTAAGTAAGCAAGCAAGTAAGTAGCTTACTAATGAAGTACGCAACTTTCTAATCAACAATTTAACTTACTAACTTACCAACGAATTTACTGAGTAACGGACTAAATAGGGCACCACCTAAGCAGCACAATCGTGATGTCACTCAGCAAAGCTATTATAATCTATTGTGAGCTGAAAGTAAAACAAAAACTCTACCTCTCTTGTTAGGGTCATCGTCATCTTCAACGACACACCAGGCATGCTAAACATTGTACTCTCTATTTATTACATGAAAATGGAAGGTGAAACAGGTAATTCATTGTCAGCGATGGAACAAAATTGATACATGCACTAAAAAGTTAAAATTGAACGCAAAATTTAGTACTTAAATAATCTATAATATATATATAACATTATCTAACAAGTGTTTTTTTATAGATGAACATTGCCGATTATCCTGAAAGCAGTGTTTACGAGTTACTCTCCCTAAGAAATATGCGGAGATGATTTTCCAATCAGTTTTGGAAACGTTTGACCAGGGTCTTTGTAAAGTCTTTCCTCCATCGGCTTTGGTTTGACATAGTATTATGTAAACTGCCTTAAAACAAATGATATTATACTCGTGTCAGTAGCAAAGAATGTCTAGTATTGTATGCAGGCCGGCACGTCCCCCACGTTATTAAGGGAGGGGGGTAATTGTTTGGTTGATAAAGATTGAGAAGTTAATAATTCTTACTAATTATAGTTGTGGTCACCAGGGGTGCATCTAGACCTTTTTGAGGGGAGGGGAGCATTATCAAAATTAGGGCAAGATTTCTCATATATATTTTTTTATGAAGCGACGAAGTCGTAGGAGTTCGTTTTATTGAAAATCAACCTGTTTTCTACACTCTAAGTCTGATATACCTTTTCTCCTACCCACAATTTACAGCCTAATTTCTAACAAAAAATACATTAGATTCATAGCGTAAAAATTCAAGAATCGACTTGAGAATTATTTGAGACTAAAAACGCTTAAGAATCACGTGGCTCATAAGTTAGCGTCTTGCATTCAAGGGCAAGGCCTCCCTTCTAGTTGTGCTTAAGACGAGGGCACAATTTTCGGTAGAAAATTTAGGGCAGGGGAGGCCTCTTCTTCTGGGTCACGTATAATCATGTATGAGATTATTAATATTGACAGGTTCATTTTCAATAAACGATATAATTAATACACTGAAATCTTTGGTAATATTTTAACAGGGAGCACAATGCTAACAAAATTTATCATTTTCTTGCCTTATGCCCCTCTCGCCTTGGCTACCTGCTTAATTGCATGATTATGTTTGACATTATTTTCAAGAATTGTCAAGCCTTAACAAAGTCCAAACATCACTTCAAAACGCTTTTATACGCGGAGACGAGTGATGGCCGAAAACATAGTGGCTGGGCAGGATTGGCATCACAAAATAGTAATGCCATATGAAAGACGCGTGGGGCTTTTATGTTTATGCAGGCTCTACTCACACTTGTAAAAATCAGTAATAATACATGCATATGAAGCTGCTACTACGTATTCGTTTTGTATTTACATTGTATGCTTTTGACATTTATCATTGGAAATTTTGGAAAAATGCCAGACAACTCAACATCATATGACTTTTTGCGACCTATGTTTTAAATTTTTGCAGTAGCACAGAAATTTTTTCCATTGCTCATCGTAAGGCTTCCCTAGGCGCAAGACTCGTGCCACATGCCGCAAGTGCTACTAGGGTAATCCTGCATTGTATCTTAATAAATTATTTCTCCTTGATTTATTGTTTCCCAAATTTACTTGAAAATAGTTAACCTACAGAACCTTATAGACTTCTGCTCTAACATTGAAGAAATCTTTGATAAAATAAATTATCATTATACATCAAACAGATAATTATGTACTTTAAATCACTAGAACCTCAACTGGGCGCAAAATGTAAAGGTTCATTTTTTCTAAATTCACCAGAGTCCCATTAGAGTTTAATAGTTTACCTTTTTATTCACTAAATGCCGACAAATTATGTAAAGAATCATTTTTTGACATATGTTATTACTAGAAATTAAATTTTGCAGTCCGATATTGGTGTATTGTAATAGTGACCTCGTATGCATTGCATCTAACACACCAAATCGTGGAAGTAATATGCGTCCACTCCATTAACGTAAATCTATCATTGTATAAAATGAAACCGGCACACGTTCTAACTGAGTAACTGACTTTATATTTATCTATGAAACACGGGTTCAATGATAGTAAAAGGCTATGAGTAAGCAGGGATAACAAAAGCGCTCATATTTGAGCTGAAAGGAGATCTTTTCCCAGACTGCAAAATGTCGTAGTAGCAAACGTTTGATCTAGTCATAAATAACTTCACAGAGAATCTTGTTTGCGTCTATTAAGTTGGCTCACATTATTATCAATCATACTTTTTATATAAAAATTGATATAGTCCAAAGTATTAGTCAAAATTGCAGGCGAAGAGAACCATGGTCTGTCCACTTTTGATAAGAATTAGGACACAATGGCGTTGCAATATCAGCAATTAAAAAACAAACTTACTAGACAGTCTTTTGTTTTTCACTTTACAGTCTAGCACCTAAGAGGATTTCCTTGGACAAAGTTTCAAAACCTTCCCAGCAACTGTTAGCAATCCTAAGAATTAGTAATAATGCGTCTGAAATTCGTTAAATTGTGACGTCACTGTTAAGGACTTTATTACTTTTGACTTCCTCAGTATAAAATCCGTAGCTTTGGCCTTAATATGTGCTTAACAAGATGTTTCGGCGGCATAATTCTATATTTCCATAATTTGTTGGAAAATTCATGGTAGACCACGTTGTTTTTACTTGTATCCATTGGGATCAAATTTTTTAGCTAACATGATATCAACTTCTTTCTTGGTGTAACATTTTAAAGTGCGTAGATAGGTTCTGTTTTGAAAAGACGACTCATCATTATTAGAGTGAAAAGCTTTTCTCGTATGACTCTCATCTGAACGTGGCGTCATAATTATAAACGAAGAAACAAAGAAAGGGATCGAAATTTACAAGATGTTGAAAAACTAAGTACGCGATTGGTTAAAAACAGGTTCTGTTTTGTTTTTGTATAATAGTTGAATCGTCTTCATCTGCATCGTCATGGTTTCCCTTTGTCATCGTCAGGCTCATTGCCAGCCATGCATATCATAGGATGGATTAGGGTGGGGTGCAATGAACTATCAGTGTGGCAAGTAATTAGTTCATGTACAATGAAGTTATAATTATCTATCAATTATTGTTATTGTGAGCCTCGTATGGTACTGTGAGTAAGCATCGATATTGAAAGATTGGTTTGCCACAATCAACACTATTAACACCTTAAAGATAATTAAGTTTAAATCAAAACTTCTGTAGCAAAACGTGATCAGAGGGTGCCAAAATTTATCATAGGGGGGCATGCCCCCTTGTGCCCTTCTTGGCTAGGGGCCTGGTTATCATTATTATCATAATAAATAAGAGATCGCATAAGGCCGTACATGAGTTAATATTTCTTCGCGATGCTTCAAACTTAGTAAAAGGTTGATTGAAAGAACCGAAAATAATTAGTGAAAGCACCTTGAATATGATATGCAGATGAGAACACATCGCAATGCTAGCCACACTAGCTAATAGTAGAGTGCCACTGAATCTTTAGATTTTAACTAAAGGATAATTGGCCTAACATTTATAAACTTTTGCGTTATTATATAAAGTGTACATAATCGTATTTATCTACTGTTCATATTTTCAATAAAGTATAAAACACTGATTATTATAGCAAAATTTGAAATATTTAAAAGTATTTAAATGTTGGACATTTGAAAAAATTACGTCATGATTAGGACACGTGAGCAAAACTTTCAATTTGTAACTAGCTCCAGAGAAAGACAGAAAAATGCTAGACACACCTATTAAATTTGCTGCAGGAAATCAGTTTCCACCTTAAATGAAGGAGATAAAAAAGGGGAAGAAACTTCTACCTCATACAAATAGGATTAAAGGGATACCTGATGTATGTCTAGTTGCATTTGGTATCAGATACTACAATCGGTCTTTGTATAGTTGTAAAACGTAATATGGTTGTTATTGCTTCATGAAAATGCTTGTTGACTTTTGTTGTGCTGGTGATATGTCTCAGCTGGTAGTTGATAAATGTTTGTGTGACATAGAAGGCTCCTGACCTAGCTAATGTCATTAATCCAGTTAGAACTCTGGCAGAAATCAACAAAGTGCTTTACTGGAAATTGCAATACAAAATAAGATTAGGTTTAATCGTTATAAATGTTGGAATAGCTTTGCCAATGCAATATTCATGGGCGTTACTTTCATTTGAGACGATTTCAATCAGTACAAGGCATTTTTGGCATGCACAACAAAACAGAGAAGAGGTGTCTCCAGCAGTTTTTCTGTTATGACAAAATTCTTAGGAATGTATGTACTCATCCATCAACGTGCATTTGCACGCATTGATAAAGCAACACACTGTAATACCTCACTGATGGATATGTATATAAGTATGCCTTATGCGCGTATATTTTAACAATGAAAACAACTCACAAAGAAGACGCTATCGATGCTGATCTTTGCTTTTATTTCTTTCTCTACTGATTCCTATCTTCACTCACACTCATTCATATGTCAACACCTTGTTCTCTAGTACTGGGAACTAGTCTACTGTAGATAATCACATTACTACACAAACTTCTTAACATGTTAGAGCTAATTTGTCAGTTAAAAGCTGTTTTGATAAACTAGCCTACGTTGAAACATTTAGGAAGATGTAGAGCTAACTTTTCAGGGTGATACTTCTAAGACACGTCTTGGAGCCAATGCAACCCATGGTCTATGCATTCAAGTCCTCGATATGTGAAAAGCAGAGGTATGCATTAATCGAAAAGGAAGTTGTTAGCTATTGTTTATAAACGTTTCAACAAGTTAACGTACTGTACACTAGTACATATTTTTACAGAATACAAAACACGATAGGATGATTTAAAAATACCATAATTAAAAACCCTTACTAGATTACAGTGTATAATTCTACGACTTCGAAAATAATATATCTACTTTAAATATCCTCCAGAGCACATTATAACTATGGTATATTGCATGGTTAATAGTTTACCTATCTTACAACTGCCAAACTGCTAGAGTTGTTTGCCTCGCAGATCATCTTCGGCGATTAAATACAAAATACATCTAAAGCATCAGGGCAGCTTATAATAAGGCAATTAAACAATGAAATGGCTCAATTTTGGCGCGTTACACATAGTTTCCGTTGTGTACAAATTATTTACATTAGATGCTTGGAAAGGGAATATGTTTCAGCGTATACATTACCGCCATTTTGGCAAGAATGTAAACCTTGAGCTAAAAGTACAGTTTATTTATCAAACATCTCAGCAGCCGTTAGAGTTGACTGGCAAATGCAGTTAGCGCTTGCAGTACCTTCAAAAAGGAAGGCCAGCAAATATTATTGATGATATAATTAGATATATCTTAAGCAAGGTTTTCCATAACTTTATTCCCTAGAAATATACGATGTAATTCGTTTTCCATTCTTACTATAGATAGATGTCGTCTCACAATAAGAACAGGCAGACCTATAAATAGTGAAGCTAGTTGTTACGAAGCCTCCTTTATTTAAGTACTCAAATCAATTCCCAACAAATGTACAATATGCTATAATATGCAATTAATCCCGCACGTTATGCCATATTGGCACTGAAGAAGTGGTAACGTATGCATAAAGTGTATTATGGTAGACATAGTAAGATATTATTTTTATTTTTTATTTTTTTTTTGGGGGGGGGGGGGGGGGGGGTTCGAGAGAAGACAATAT
>JAAAKM020003747.1:0-12241 GCA_010016025.2 Alatinidae sp. Z8VKAUB7J3 | reverse complement strand
TGGAAACCGAGACTAGACAGTTGTAACCAAGACCAGCGATTTTCTCACTGTCATACACAAACTACAGAATTGCGTCCTCCAGCGCAAACTATATCAAAGCACCTTCTGTTGTGTTCCCTGTGAGAGCAAAACATTGTCTGAACGTAATCTCTACGCCGATGCTGATTGGATCAATGTGGTCAACCTTATCCTACGAAATCATAACTGTGGACAGAGATCTGAAGAGAGAACATTCTCTTACTGACAAAATTTGTAATCAGAATGTCAGAGTCGAAAATTTAGACTATGTTGCGTTGTTGGAACTTTTTCTTGCGGTTGATGAAAAGAGATAAGAAAACACAAAACAGCATTTTATCTCTCAGAGGTTCAAATTGAATTCAGCCAATGAGATCGAACTGTGCATAGTGGTGAATGAGAAAATTTTTAACCTAAAGAAACACAAACGACCACTTAAGGAGGGCGGCCACAAATATTTGAACAATGGCTAATAAAACCTCTCTAAAACCGCATATTTTAATTTGTACCTCAGCTTAGCTTTTCTCAATAGACTACGCAGCTATCAGCGTATTGCAACTAGCGTTATACCCCCTTAAAAACGACGCAACCATAATAAAAGTCTGCAAGGTAAAAGATTTTCAGGGAGTATTAAACAGTTCTCTCCTGCAATTAACGGGAAGTGTATGGTACAGTTAGGCTATGATATGCTCTGAACTGCTCTCTACATCAAAGTGATTTGATAGTTTGGGAGAGTGGCTTGCTCTAAGCTGAACTGCCAAAGAATATCTGTCTCCTATCTTGCAAATACCCCCAAACTTTTCTATTATCATAGAAATATGCAGTATTTACATGATTTAGCGTCTGGGTGATTATTTAATCATAGGGTCTAAACTTAACAGGAACGCTTATTTAAAGGGAGTAGCAATTCGAGGGAGGCGCTTATTTAAAAAAAATATATAGGAGTATTTAGCATTAGAAATTTAATTGAAGAATACTTGTAAACTTCGTTCTTTGAAAATCTACTGTCAGTAATGTAATCCTATCATATTTAACAGTTCTCAAATAAACACCCCCTTAACAGGTGACTTTTCCAAAGCGTTAATTTGAATAAGGCGCTAATTTGAATAAAGCGCTAATTTAAACGAGTCTCTAATTTGAATAAGGCGCAAACTTAAGTAAGGCGCTAACTCAAAAGGGGCGCTAACTTGAACGAGGCGCTATGTTAAGCTTGGGCGCTAATCCAGATAAATACGGTACTCGAAATTTATCATTCTCTTGCAAGTTGCTCCAAGCCCTGTCATTGAAGCTTCTTCATTCACTAGTACCAGCTTAGGAGAGGCCTTTCACACTTCAAAGAATATCGAGTGGCCAACAAAGCTCTCAAAGCTGGAAAGCGTTACGTCAAAGATAGCATTGTACTTGAAGTTCTAAAGTGGGTCCACATTAGTTACATTCTATCTCCCATCTGCAATAAGGCGTACATGGATCGATTTTTTTCAGAACAATGGGCAGTACTGAACATAATTGCTACTGCTGAAACTGGTAACGGTACCAAGACTTACCGTCAATTACCAGGCTATCAGCCTAAGCTCAATACTTGTAAAAACATCTTAACAGGATAGTTCTGAACCGAATCCCGCCTCTTTATGACCCTCTTTGTCCGCATTAATCAAAATAGGTTAAGAGAGGAAAGAACAACCAACATGTAAGTGATGTCTCTGAAAAGGATTAGTAAAGGAGTTAAAAGGAAGCAACTACTCGCAGTGATGACGTTCATGGACTTCAAAAAAGCTTTTGATTCAATACAACGTCGAAAACCTTTTGAAGTTTCTTTGAGATGATTGCCTTCTAGTCCAAAAAGTCCAGTCCACTGACAACGTTTCTGCTGACGCATCAGCCAAAGTGCTGTCATCTAACATTAAGACTCATACCTTCTTCATACTTGTCGGTGTTTTGCAGGGATGCACATTGGCTCTACTTTTCTTTGTAATAATTTTTGGGTTTAACACTGCGCAAGGTAATATCTGGAAGGGAGGAACAATATGGTTTCCCACTGAAGTCAAGAAAATGGAGGAGAGTGGAGCTCAAAGAATTGACTGGTCTTGACTTTGCAAAATGACGTCACCAATATCCGATCGTATTCAGCAAACACAAGATTTGGTCATGAGTGTGGAGTATAAAGTGGGGCTGAGACTAAATACGACGAAGACAGAGGTCGAAGAATACATTATCAAGGATGATGTCAGAATCAAGACAACGGAAGGATTTGTTCTGGTCCTAGTATTTGTTCTAGGTTTCAAGTACCTCGGTTTCTACATCAGTGCGTCCGAAAAGACATCGAAATCAGAGAAAGTCAAGCCTGGCAATCGCTACACAATCTCAAGAAAATTATGGCTATTCAATAAGAGCGATAGCATTAAGAGGTTGATATTTGTTGAAACCATCAAATTGATCCTACCTTTGCCGATTGCAAAGTTTCTAAGCACAGAAACTTAGACACTTAAATAACAGCAGATAGCGAGACTTGATCGGTGATGTACCCGTTTTTTCAAAAAGTCTTTAAATGTTAAATGGAGGGATCATGCAAGCAAATTGATTTTGTAAGGTACATTTCCTCAAGTCTCCACGAAAATTCAGACTGGTTTCCCTTAAGATGGCTGGGAACTACGTCCTATACGAGAACTTTGCAATCGGCAACCTCATTTTGTTTGAGTTCGACTGACGTAGTGGTACAGCGTGGGAGATAGCATTTCACATTCGGTAACCGAGTCAGATATTACACAAGACTGACCTCTACAGCGACCTCTATATACAGCGAGCTATACCTGATATTTATATTCCGAACTTTGCTCCAAATCTTGAAAATTCTCTGAAAATATATTTGAATCATAATATTCTGGCATCGTTTCACCGCAGCCTTTTTATGCATCATTTATGCTTAACAGACACTTTCGTATCTTAAGCTTTTACGGTTTCATGGATCATATATTTTTTCGCTTTTTCAGATACACTTGTATCTTACAATGTGTCATCTTTACACATTTTACAATTTCACAATAGGCGTCACTTCGTTTCTCCTCATACCGCCATAATCACGAATTATTCCGCCTCAGATAGTAGGTTTCGTCCATTTTCTCTCTCTTTTGACGCAATTCAAACTTCCTTTAAGTACTGCAACGCCAACCACGATATAGCTTTTACTGGTTTTATACACCAGAATCAGGTACGGCTGGCATTCATGGATACTTGTATCACACTAAAAGTTTAGATCCTACAACAGTTTTGCTGTTCCATTCTCTACGGCGGGGGGCGACTTGTATTCATACCAACGTTCCACCTGCTCAAGCTTGGAGCAACCACACACGTTCCTTAGAAGAATATCTACGCTGTCGCATCACATCACATTCACTTGCCAATTGATTCACTGTCTCCCTTGGTTTCCTTATATCCGGCACCTTATTATTTAATGCGAGTCTTTAGTGTGAAGCTTTACCTAGTTGGTTTTCAGTAATTGGTCCCGTGCAGCAAGTATTGATGCCTTGGTCTCGCCTTGCGGCCCACCTTTTTTTAGCCATTGCTACGACTTAAATAGGTCAACCCTTATATTGAGCTCTTCCTCGCACGTCCTTTTTACAAACTGGCAATGCACTGCTTGTTTTTTCAAGAAGATCATTTTTTCTCTCCCTGTCTTTGTTTTACTCTTCTTTGCTTGCACTACTCAAGGGTGCGGTTACCTTGCTGTGTTACACTCCAACAATAATCACTTCCTCACAGCCTTTAGACATACCACCCCATGCTATTCGCAACACTTGCTACGCAATCGTTACAGCTGATCCGTCCTGTTCCTTCATTTCCTCTTGATGTGTATAGTGGTTCAACACTGTTTTGCGTTTATAGTATACCGTTTATTGTCACCTACTATCTTGTTTCTCTGTCGAATTTCTCTAGTTCTTTTCTATTCCATATCAATACTCGTGCTTTATAAAGCAAGACAACAACTGATCACAAATTTATGACATGTGCGTTGCTCTTGTCTTTAAGTTCAGAATACGACCGATCAAGATACATGTTTTGTTTATTTTAATCTCCTTTATCATCCTCCCAATTGGTAGTACAATGACCAAAGTGTGGTATATTTTTCCTGGCAGACCTTTCCCCTTTTCATGATTAAGACCAAACCCTTGGGATACATTTTTCACGCCCATATCTGCTAAGAAGGTACACCGCCTTTACTTCCTACTTAATCTCGTCATCATTTAATTATAGTAGCAAGTAGGGTTATTTTCTGGTTGCTGTACTCCTATCTTAAGCCTGTTTCTCTTAACATTAAAGTCGGAGATATCATACATAACATCAAGATACATCTGTTCGTCTCCAAATCTGCAGGTAAATCTGTAGATGACGTAGCCGAATCCTCGATCTGCGAGTATAATGGAATGTCCTCCCTAAACAAAAGATGGATAGAAAGCATTTATAGAGTGCAGTATAGAGACTGGAAGCTGTATGGAAAATTCCGTATAAGCTGAATATAGACACTTATTCAACACACCTGAAGATATTAAATACTGCGGTACAATTGGATCTGATAGGTTTTTGAATGAGGTTTATAAATACCTGGCCACAGTGGCTTCATTACTTATTTTTCACATTGCGTTACACGTTGTCAATTGAGGATCTGTGTGGACAACCGCTGAGAGATACACAAGCTTCTCTACTTTCTTAGTCAAAGTTTTGTCTTTAATGAACTCATCGGGTTAATTTTGATCATAATGAAACTTCGTTATTCTTTCAAATAATGTCGCAGTATCAAGTTGTACTAATTCTAAGAAAGGTGTATCATATGTCCTCTATCGAATGTCACTACCTAAGGCCACGCCCTTTTCCGAGATCGCCGCCCGATGCTCGGCTCACTTTGACAATAGTTGCTACGGTCCAGCAATATCGTTATTGCGTATTGTCCAATGATCCCGTTTCCATTATTAACACTTTTGGAACATCTTGATGAGTAGATAAAGTAAGCTTTATGCACATTTGAAGCAAATTCGTCTCAAATTGCGTAATGATTGTTACAATTATGGAAATTTACTAAAAAAGAAATCTTGTTTCTCAAGCAAGTGCTGCTCTATAGCAAAGTCACATTGCTTAGTGGTGTTTTTGGTCCTGGAAACCCCAGATGGTTGTTTCCTTCGTTTTCTCGCTAGGCCTATTCAATTAATCTTGTTTTAGTGGATACTGATTGATTTATAAACAAAAGCCATTCAGGCAGTCTAATTTCTGATTGGCTCCTTCAAAATACAGTTGGGTATACTCTTTCACACATTCCATTTCGGTCATTCTGACGTTAGGACTCCGAGGAGTGTCAGACGAAAAAAGAAATTTGGCAATACGACAACAACATAGAGAACACAGTTTCGATTTTAGTGGAGAAAGAACATTGATCAATTATAGTTGAAAACCGATATGGAGGCTATTATTCTAACAAGGTCTCGCCTTATTTCCAGACGTAGTAAGGTCTACATTAATCCGAAAATGTTTGTTAAGCATAGATATTAAGCTTTGTGAAATGTCCAATGTTGTACTGATGAAGTCTTGAAATACGAAGAATGTTGTCAAAATAATAGCATCCTCCATTGGCGTTTCTCTGCAACACAAAGTAGTTTACGATGTCGATTCCCAACCAGCATCCTACGTAATATCGATGTCCGTGTTTGGTTGATTTTTAGGTTGTGTTGAGAGCTGACATAGAATCGATGTCTTTTCGACGTAGTCATGTCGACCAAAGGGCTAGTTTTTGCCTACGTCATTACTTTATCGCTAGTCTTCCCGACATCGGATGGCGCGTCAACTTTCATACACAAGGAGGGGAAACATTGATTCTACGTAAGCGGTGACGTCGATTCGATGTCGATTCGGCATCTAAACGCTAGTTGGATTAATTGTAAGTTTAAACTGACAGTTGTTTATACCTCAATAGTAATTCTTCTGTTTAGCTGATGTGATCGATTCCGTTGCGTGACCACAGGGGGTTAAGACATTAGTATTAACAAATTCATACAACAATAGGAAAGCCAAATGTTTGAGCAATATTCTTATAGTACAAAATGAAAGGCTTAAGGATGAAGAGTACAAGATATCAAACCCAAATGTAAGACCCCATTTATGTCAAGTGACGTATGATTTATTTTTGTACTCTTTTGGAACTCTATGCCGATAACTTCTTTTCAAACAGCGTAATCAGTTTTAGAATGTGTTGTATGCCTAAGGGATGATGTAAAGCCATGTGTGTTGTAATTGTAGGCGCATTGTTTAGTTTATTTTTGTTTAGTTTAGCATTGTTTAGTTTATTTTATATTTCAGTTTTGTATCAATGTATTTTTATAGTTTTTGTAATCACCATTATTAGGTTGTAATAAAGTGAAAAAAGAAGCAATTTTTAAGTGATCAACCCAGTAGTTGTAAATGAGGAGAAGACAGTATAGTTCAAAGTTACAAGTCAGTTCATCGATTGTCTTAAGCCTGCTATTTGGGCTTGGTGTAGTATAGCTGCCAAAGGAAAGGACCACATCTAGTCAAGGGGGGTGCTGGAGCGGCGCTACTTTTGACGCAAGTCGTTACACTAAACGAGTGAAAGGGCAGCAGATTTATCTTCTGCGCTAACGAGTTACGCAACTATAACAAGAAGTGATTTTTGTTATGACTTTTAGTTCTCCCTCCAAAGAAAACCCTTTATTGCCCACGAGCTCACCATCGTTGATTTAATTTTTCAATATATTGCCATAGAAATAGACTCTCGAAAACATGAATGAACTGAGGTATGTCTATTTGCTGCTTCTTTAGGATCACAGCCTCCAGTAATTCAATTTGTCTGTATCTATGCTCTGATTACACCAAACTCTATGGTATTCTTTGTCAAATAATCTAGTAGCAAGGAAAACCAAGACAACGTTGGACATTGCCAGTGGAACAATATATGGATTAGGTTTGTTTACTTCAATGCTCCACAGTTTTTCCCTGGGAATCGTTGTGTAAAAAATGGAATTAATCACTTTAAGTCCCACTGTTGAAATTTGTGAAAATCTCTAACTTGTACATCAAAGTTATTGTATAAGGAACTAATCTTAATATATGTGTTTTATTACAGCTTTTCTCAAATCAGCGCCTCACTACTAGAATACTCTCCTTCTAGAAGCAAAAGTATTAAATATTTCTTCTAATAATTTTAACGGCTCCAAATTGTTGGTAGGTCTTTACGATTGTCCAATCAGCGGTCGACTAATTTTTGCTTCGATCCCTTACTTGGTTTGCGAGTTATCATAAATGATGCTTGAATGTTTGAACAACTCGTTCTTTGCTCGAACCATTCTGATGAGGGTGCAACGAAACCGGTCAATGGCATTTCACTAATGATTCCATTATTAAATATTATCTACAAAAAGTACTAAATTTGTATATTTCAGTGCTTTGCAGCCTTCTCTTCTGGAGATCTTTGGATGAAAGATGAAAATAATCTACGTCCCACTTAGGAAATTTGTGAAGAGCCTCAAATTCGCGTATCAAAATGACTTCATAATGAAACAATCATAATATAACTGCCTCACCTTGATCCTTCTTAAATTGGCGCCTATCTCCTAAATGGTTTCCTTTTGAAAGACAAAGATTATCTGGCAGGTGCCCAAGGCGGTTATCGGAGTAATTAGTGTGATAACGTACGGCATTAGTTCAGTCGACGTTTTTGAGTCATCATCTCTTTGTTTCTAATCTAGTGTAAGGACCTATTGTCGGTCCTAAACAAGTAACTAATAATATAGAATAATGGTAAAGGGTCAGAAAACAACGGCTAGATAGATAGAGGCATATAAGTATATAAAGATGCAATGTATTAAAGAACTTTAAACGTTTTCAAGCGATAGTACTTATCTTTCCCTGTGCATTCCTCAATTACCTTCCTTGAAGCATCGAAGACACAATAGTCTGTACTAATATTGCTCTTCCTTCGTCTAACACTCCCTAAAATCTATAACTAACAATGAAATTCTAACACGACCTAACTCTGGCAACTTATTCTCTTTACTAACCAATCACCCCGCACTTCCTCTCTTTATCTCTATTCCTATTGGTTGTTAGAAGATATAAGTAGTTTGTAATGTATTACGAAATTGGAAGATTGTGTGACAGCTAACTGAGATCTATGATCACTGTCACAGATTTCAGAAATAGATTTATGTGAAAGTTGAGAAAAGAATTGTTGCTTGTGGAACTACTTGAAGCGCTGCCTGCGAGTTCCCCCAGAGCTGCCGTGCTAGAAGAGAAGGGCGCTCATTACAATATGATAAAATTTTCTTCAGCTGGCTCACCCACTTCAGTTAATCCATAGGGGTCTGTTAGAGATGTGATGTCTTTTTCCACGGATCCCGATTATGTCTTTTTGTTGGTCTGGAAAATAGCAACACTCTTTTTTTCAGTAGGCACTGTATTGACTGGGAAACTTAATCAGCTTATTCAGCCTACATGGCAATATGAATCAAGACGTTAACGAGATCTTGCTCGTTCATCTTTATAGGAACAAAGGGGACTGTGATGTCTGTAGTAACCATCGTGGTATCTCCCAGCTTTCCATTGAGCAAAAACATCTAGCTAGAATTTGCTAAATTGCCTATTGATACACCTAGAGCAAGGCCTTCTAGCTGAGAGCAAGTGAGGCATCTTGAAAGAATTTTTAATTGGCAACATGGTATTTGCTGCTAGAAAGCTAAAGAAAATTATCAGGTACAGAATGTCAACCTGTACTTTACCTTTATTGATCTGAGCAAAGCTTGTGACAGCAGAGACGGCCTTTGAAAATCATGAGATGCCCTAGAAAATTCAATGTAATTCAACAATTTCACGATGACCTGTAAGCCAGAGTACAAGTCAATATGAAAGAATATAAACTACCTCCAGTTTCAATTGGAGTGACACAAGGCTGTGTCCTTGCTCCTGCACTGTTTGGTCTAATGGTTTCTGTTACGCTGACCCACACCTTCGAAATTACGGAGATAGATATTGGCATCAAGTACTTTACGGATGAATCCGTCTTTAACTACAGGAGGCTTCAAGAGAAACAGTTTTGCAGTTACAGGAGACATCATCAACACGTTCCTATTTAAATCCTGTGGACACGACATCTTCACTGAACTAAAAAATACAGAATATTGCTGATAAGTTTTTTGCAGCAACGTTGGCCTGATGATCAATCAAAAAAAGATCAAAGCGATGCACTAGCCAGCTCCGGGCAAGACACATGTCGACTCAAAATATTTGCATCGTTGAGCAGTAACTGAAAGCAGTGGAAAATCTCATCTACCTAGGCAGAACTGTTTTCAGAAATGTTGTCATTGATAACAAGGTGAATATCGTACTTGCCAAAGCCAGGGCTTCATTTAGCAGAATCTACAAGAATGTGTGGAGGAGGAGGGTTGTCACCCTGATGACGAAAATTAATGTATATGGGGCCATAGTTCCCACCCCGCAGCTCTATGGCTGTAAAATGTGGACAGTGTACTAGTTTCATGTTCCGAAGCTGAACCATATTCACATCACTTGTCTCAAAACATACGTGAATTAAGTTACAAGCTAAGATACCGGATACTAGTTGCTGACACGGGCTGGCCTGGCTAGAATTTTTATAATCTTTATGAAGTTGGAGTTTTGTTGGACAGGCTATGCTGCTCGCGCACGTGTGAGAGGTATGATGCGATGAAAGTCGTTGCTTCTGTAAAACGGCAAATGGCCAACAAAAAAATACCAGCGGATCCCTCACAGTTGCCGTAATCTATCGTCTCCATTGCTTAAGAAATTTCCTGGCAATCCTCGCTTTACATGCATCATTAAAATTGTACGTTTGATAGACTTCGACCCTGTTTACACAGGTACGGATCGGCCTTGCGTTTGCACGGAATCCATTGAAACTGAACTCATATAGATCGGCTATGCCTACCGGTTTGGGACCGCAGATGAAAACGAATCAATCTCAAGAAAGTCTCTAGTAAACACTTCGAATCAGAACCAAAGCAAATAGATCAAGTTTAATGAAAAATTCTTATAAAGTGGATCGGGTTGTCTTGGACCCGAAATTGTTTGGATTCGTACCCGTCTGAAAAGGGTCCTCTAGTCTGTATCATAGCCACTTGGAGTACCATGCCATCACTTGCGTTTTGAAGTTTGAAGAAAAATTTTGCAGGATGTGACATCCTTAATTGAAGGTACCAAAACATTCTATTTACATAAAGTGTTTTTACGTATGCCACCAAGTTTCTACCTTTGTTGCTACCAAGTAAATATAAAGTCACAAGCATTTACTATTGTTTTAATTCAACAACGTATTTAAATTCAAGTAGTCAAGTTTTTTGTAACAGCAAGTTTGTGCAAGGTTCATCAAGGATTCGTAATTTATGTCCAAGTTCCTGTCAGGGAATACTCTTTCAATTCAAGTAGTCAAGTTTTTTGTAACAGAGGGCTTGTGCAAAATTCATCATGGATTCGTAATTTATGTCCAAGTCCCTTACAGAGCATACTCTTTCAATTCAAGTAGTCAAGTTCTTTGTAACAGGGGTCTTGCGCAAGATTTATCAAGGATTCGTTATGATTACTCAGGGGCAACGTAACATCTAGTTGTCATATCCTGTACAAGGACAACTGTACTAGCAACTCCTTTGTGTTATGGTTGGGGAGGTTATTTGCCGGGGAATATCAACCTTTTTGCGTCAAGCTTTAAACAGTAATCTTGTTAATGAATGCTTGATACAAATTTTAAATTTTCTGAGGGCACTTACAAAACATAAGATTTTAAACCACTCGATGTTATATCAGGAATAGTTCTACTTTCCTGTATAATGCTAGCAATTAATGGCGAACTTACTTTGATTTATGAATGATTCATTTATACCTGGTGTCTTTAAGTAAGACTGAATTTGCCTTAGTATTAATTTATGTTTGTGTCTCAGAAGCTGCCACTGTCCACTGGGATAGCTTTTACGAGCATACTAATCTGTCAAGTCTACTAATCCAATGCTTCCAGCACATGGAATCAAATTATGAAACTGCCAGATTTTCGTCTAGAGGCAAAGAGTAGTGGGCAATTTGTTGAACGAGTTACTATTACTATTGGTTACCATCTGCCGGTAATTCAAACAAATCCATGTTCGGGCCTCAAAAGTTATCTTTGTCTAAAGAGATGCTATATAAAAATAAACTAAACCTTCAAGTCGTTATTGTGTCGTCAATAACTTTGCTAATCTACTAATCTAACACCTCCGGTATACGAAATCAAATAATAATATCTGACAGATTTTTGCCAAAGGAGACAGAGTAAAAAAGAACTTATTGGACTTGATACTATCATCACTCGTTACTATCTACTGCAAATTCAATGAAATTTTTAGTTAGAAGGTATCGATAGTATACTAGCATTACGATAATAAAGTTATGGTTTAAATACCTTGAAAATGATTGTGTCCCAGTATTTGACAAATAAAATCACAAGGACTTCACTAAGGATGCGACTCATTAAAGAAAGGGGCAAGAGAGAGAGCAAAAAAAATATTCATGGTAATAAAGAATTAAACACGATTAAAAGTTAATATAATTCAGATAGTTTTAACTAACTCTTGGATATACGTCTATTTGAAAACACGTTCCAATCTCGACTATTTCTGGAGTTTTATTAACCCTACGAAATTATAGGGAGAGTAACACTACACATAGACCAATACTGTAAATTTGTTCAAAGCTAAAACAAAGCTTTTGAGATACTACAGTCCCATTGATCTGCTTTCAAAGAGGAAATGACCCCTGGTTCATAACCTTGTTAACAGAACTATACTCTATGTAGGTCAATATGTGAACATTGTGTTCGTGTATTTCGTGACTTGACCGATGCCCTTTTATTGCTAATACAGAACAATCATGCATGGAGACCAGGTGAAGTGTTTTGATAACATCTGAGACTTTTAACTGCAATTGCTTAATACAGTTCTTATCAGATTGGAATCGATCACATCCAGTTTGGGATAGTTGGCTTATCATCACTTAAAAGCGTTGCAAAGTAACGGTCGATTATTTCCTAAAGCGATTAGAGTAAATCTACACGTACAATGGGAAATGCACTCCCTTCTTAATCCGAGCCTTCGTTACTGTAATAACAACAGAAAAGCATTGAATTCTCGCCACTAGAAGACATTAAAGCCTGTTACAGTGATTAATCGGA
>JAAAKM020003746.1:0-12242 GCA_010016025.2 Alatinidae sp. Z8VKAUB7J3 | reverse complement strand
CTGTCACAAAAACTGTCCAAATGTCCCGTACGACATGTATGGAATCGCCCTTTAGTTCACTTATTCATCATATTCTAATCCATAGTCTACTGTCTTTACTGTAAATTTCTTCTCCTCTTTTCTAAATTGTCCCCATTATTCCCATTTTGTTGTGGTTGTATGCAAATAATGCAAAATAGTTACAATAGCTAAGAATATAATATATGTGAGGTGTTCTACAACTTACCATGATATCCTGGGTTTTTACATTACTAATTAGAAAACATGCTTGAGGATATATTGAAATATCTACTTCCCATTTGAATGCTTACCTTGTACATGATGATTTATTGAAGTAGTGCTCAGTCTTCACCATTGGGTCATATTGTCCTTCAGAAATGAAGACAGTTTATACATATTAATTATAGGACCTTTAGGATTGATTACCAAATTTGAAAATCTGTCTACAATTCTAGCCTACAATTTTTATAGAGTGTTGTAAATGTACAATTAACAGTCATATTAGTAAATGTTTACCATATTCCATTGCTTTCTTTCTACACCTACATGCTTACTGCATATCTATAAGTCAGCCATGCCATCAATATTTTAGGCCAAAGAAAAGCAAGGATCAACAGATTATGCTCTGCAAATAATGATCAACAAGACATTGATAAACAAGAACATTTCAAAAAGACAAAGGGGAGTATGCAAGTCAATGCTATATGTATATGAGGGGAGCTTTCCGTAGTAAAAAATGCTTGTTACCTGCACTTTATAGCTAACAGGCATGGTTCCATAAATAATTATGCAAAACAAAGGCTTACCTGGACCCACACTTTTATACTTTTCTTTTAAAGCTGGAAATCTTTTAACCTGCAAAAGATAAAATATGGCTGACCTTGAATAAGGTACTATAATATGTTCTACATATTTAATTCTTCATTACTTTGGGCTTTAACTACTTATACATATGTTACATAATAAGTGTGTTTGGTACATGGGTTCCACAGTTTGTATAGTTTTTCAAGAAGAAAATAGTAATGCACAGCTATCAATCATTTGCAGTATCTTTACATTTGTTGTGATTAAATAAATTCCAAGTCTATATACAGTATTTGCCTTCCTGTGGATGATGAATCTAGTGAAAGATAATACGCAATATATGAGATGCAAAATAAAACTTGTGAATGAATAATACCTCAATGAATGAGGGCTGGGGCAAAACTTATTAGGGGCCATGAAGCTTCCAAATCAATATGCTTAGAGATATACAATCTAACATTTTCCAACAAGGCTATCCCATACCAGTAGATTCAACTTTAGGCATTAAATTTAACACATGATGCTATGTTAAATATAAACCGTGGTATAAATCATACATACCTTAGACACAAATCCTCCAAAGCCCTTCTTTGAAAATGATGTACTCTCTGTCAGCATTGGGTTTAATGACTGGTAGTTGCCAGGCCCTGGAACCTCTGTCTAGATTTACAAAATAAGTGTTGATATAAATGAAAAGATATATGCATACATACATTGAAAGTGATTAATAGTAATCAATGCTTAGCTAGAATTTGTGATATACACAATCAAGAAGCAATAAAATCAATATTTAACATAACTGGTCATGGTCTTTCAGTTCTTGTACTTTGTTAGAATGTCAACTCCTTTGACACATATACATTTTTAATATTCTAATTTGGGAATACACAGTTCAGTTTGGAAAAGGGTACAAAGTAAATTGTGTATGTGCATCATATACTGGCAGTTAGAATAAGATGATTCTATACTCACCATTTCCCCTCCATAGTTAAATCTTTTTGAGCCAGAGCTGAAACCCTTCTTTTCAGCATTATCAATAACTACAGTCTGGTACTTGCTTGGTATGGAAGCAGCTGCAGCAACAATGGCATGACCTATGACAATGTGATTGAATACTGATAAACATTGTAAAAAGCAGGCCCATAAACATAATGTAATTTAAATCAAAATTGTACTACACTCCACATGCTATGTATCTGATGATACGGTACTAGAGCTATGAAAATATAGTATGATGTGGTACCAGTAGTGTTCTTTTCAATATGTTCACAATATCTATACCTTTTACAAGGTAAGTTTGGGCTATATGGATATGGTTTAAAAAACATCTTCTCGGGTAAGGAAAAACGCCTAAAACTAAATGGCCATTTAAAGTTACCTGGTCCGAGTTAGTATTAGTGAAAATAATCTGATAGGAGTTAAGGTTTGGTGTGGGGCTAAAGCGATGTCAGTTCATATGCAAATGTAACCAACACAGTCCCCTTATATGAGATCACGGCGCTGCATGCACTGTATGTCGGTTAGCTTATACTCTTGTCTTGACCCAGCACTTTAAACACCACAGAATTTTCATTCTAGATACCAAGAAATATACTGTTGCTATTTCACAACGTTAATCATTGAAACGTACGGCGGTATCATCATCATTGCACAATCGTTGTCTTAGACAACATTATGCTGTTAATATCAATGTGCAACTGGTATTCTATACGTACGTAAGCACGAGATCGGCAGAAAAAGGAGCAGAAATAGACGACGCTTACCTTTGTGTAAGTGGCTACGTTTATGGGGTACACGGCCATTACTTAGAGTTACTCCAGCCATCAACTTATATATTGGCAAATTAACGGTATGTCATCGTTCTGTAAAAATACTGTTCATGAACTATTTTACAACCTTCATTTGATCCCAGATATGACGAGAACTCCGTGAAAATGGTAGCGTACGAAAACTTCCAAGAAAATTAAGTCCTAACCATCATTCGTTCAGATATGTAAGTAATAGCACAAATTTTAATGTCGTTTGATTTTCAATTAGCAAATATAATGCTCCATTTGTCAATTACGTTGGCATTTTAGCTTACTTCAGAAGACATCGAGGGCTTCCACATTGTCTGCCATCAGTTGTAAGTTGTGATCATTGACCTCTAATCATAATGGTTGCTGTTGTTCTCTCTCTCTAATCGCTATGGAAACAAGATTATATGCACTTGAAAAAGAGGACAAGCTCGATCTGTGCGCAGCAGCCAGTGAAAATAAAAAATTTGGAGTTCGATAGGCGCAGCTCCAGAACAAGGAACTACTTCTGGCGTACAGCACTCTTCTTTTGCCAGTTTGCCAGTTCAAATTTGTCGGCAGGTTTAAAGGATATTGGAGCTCAAAATTGTAAATTTAAGAATAATCACAGGTGCCGTGAGTGAAGGAGGGGCGATAGGTTGCAATGAAGGAGAGGATGAAGTTAAAAGAAGAGAATAAAATGAATTAGGCTGTGATCAGGCATCTTATGACTAAGGAATGAGGATTTTTTGTCTCTAATTATGAGGTAGATCCACGTCTAGACATATGGCCAAGTATTTTCTTTAGTAGATTTCTTGGTCCATCATAGTAAAATAGTTTTGCTTAAAAATAGCAATGAATGTCAGGTCCATTTAGAGTACATCGGTCGGGCTGTCCGTGCTTCGCGCACTTATTCATTTATTCCTCCAGTCAGCTGGGCGGAGGAGAAACCGTGAAAGGTGAAAGGACGTCAGAGAAATACGAGACAGAAATGGCCCCACTGCTTATCAGGGGCTACACTGAGAAATCAGAAGCTGTGAAGCCGCTGACTTCTGCTGTATGATATTTTTTGCTGCTTCATTTTTAATTCATTTTTTAAATTCAATGTTTTGTGGTAAAAATAAAGATATTTGAGACAGGAATGTTTCATCAGCGCTTTTCTTGTGGAGATCCTGATGCAGCCCAGCCTCGCCCACAATATGCGTCCCGCGGCCCCCAGCTCCAGGAAAATTTAGTTGAGATCCCTAATTTGGAGGGGTTATTGAATGAAGGGGTTACAAACACGGAGAGCGGAGAGACAGAAATTAAATAATAAATTAATTATTAAACTGTGGACTTTTCCTAATAGCTTGATAAAAATTTAAATAGGCCAAAATCATAAGATTATTGCTCACAAGGCTGGAAAAAGTTAAAGCGACTGACCTGAAGTGTAAGGCGCAGCAACTTAAGCTTACGTAATCAGATGAGAGAAGCTTCAGTGCGCTTAATAAGCGTTTTCCCAAACAAACAAATAGGCTCAATATTAAGGAATGTGGAGATTTCTGACTTTTTCTTACCTTCTTAAAACTTAATGTTGATATCCTTATATCAAGCTCAGATAGCTCTACTAGAGACAAAATCCCCCCGTGATCTATCATGAAACGAACGAACGTAAGTCATAAAGGTTTGTTTATTAATACAAACTATTGTAGAAGGCAAATCAAAGAGGTCAGTGTTTGTCCTGTGATCTCTCTCGTTAGGATGAACTAGGACACTTTCCAACGGACAAGGAAATACTAGACGAAAACGCGACTTGTGCAACTAGAGTTTCTATCCCACTGCGGGGTAATGACATAGTATTGTTTACCTTAGGGCTCCCAAACCAGAGATGCCCACATACTTTTTGGGTTGCAGGTATCTTCGATAGTATTGATTTAATACCCTGTTGTCTTTCTCAATACCTAGACGCGGAGATAGCGGGATGATAATAAATCGATCTTCTTGGGAAACGGCTACGCTGAGCCACTGCTGAACTCAATCATAAGAGCAAATGTTAATATTGTCCCTGCTTATCAATCGAGATCCTGCCCTGTTTACTTAAGACTGCCATGGCAAGGAAGATCATTGGATCTTTGTGAAAAGGGAATTATGACAGCAATTAAAGAATGCTATGCCGCTGCCTAGAGGGATTGAGTTGCAAGATAAGATGATGATTAAGAGACGAATCCTCCTTTCTGGTTAAAAGGACGCACTGCCTACCCATCAAACTAGTAATATAGTATACGAATATGAATGCGTAATTGAAAATGAAGCAACATGTGAATATAATAAGGGTTGAACTCTTCAGAACATCTAAACTACTTAAAAATCTGTAGCTGTATAAAGAAATAAATGGCTTAAATCAATTTTACATTATCATTACATAAAATGTAGATGTCTCCTACTTCTACTGCATATAGTACAGCATTTGTTAAATTTCTCCCAAATCATTTAGATGTATTTTCAGATTTCGTGTCATTTATACTTGAATGAAAGGAAGATGCACAGCAACAAAGCCCATACATGAAAGGTACAGGTTCACCTTTTATACCGTTATTTTCCTACGCTTTAAACTACCTTCAGAGCTTTCTTGCTTCCCTATTAAATGCCGTCGCCAGCTGATATAAAAATGATCACTGTATATATTTGATTGTGAACTAAATAAATGTCAGTTCCTCGTTGTTCTTCGATGTCAGCATTCTCTGACGCATCACAAAATTCAAACTTGGCTAATCCATATCAAGTTGCATTCAATATATGTTATTAAAAATATTCGAAATGTGCGCGTCAAATACACACTGTGCGCACTGTATTATTGCAAAGCATCTCCATTCAGAATTCTAAGAACCTTTAAAGGAAGAATATTGGCTCTGAACCACAGTATCGGCAAAGGGCCTACTCAACAGTTGACATTTCTTGTTCCAACAAACACTCCCGGTTTCACTTATTAGCAACCCCAATCTATAACAATTGCATTACATTTACATTGGGTAGATAGGTCTTACTTGTGAAATGACAATGTAATCGAATGTGTTCAAGTTAGCCAAATACATGTTCTGTAAATTTTTACTATTCCACACCCAAAATCTATTATTGTTAAAAATTTCAGAAGTGTGGAATGTGTATGTATACGCGGTAATCTAAACCATTATGAACCGAATATTCCAATGTTGATCTTTGAATCGCTTAAAATCGTACAGGTAGCACAACATAAGCATTTAGGCAATCATACCGAACTTGAATCACTCATTAGTCTTGATTTTCAAAACTGCTCTGCATTAATGCATTTTTAAGTTTCTATCCATTTCTCCTCCCAGTAAATAATTATATAAGGAGTTTTTGCGGTCCTTTTAGGCACTTGAGTCTTCCTATGACGTCAAGACTAGAACAATATCAGCCCGATTAAATGTCACGCCCAACAAGCTCCCTTCTTTATGTGTAGCACACAGAGTGTAACTGGAGCATTTTGCAATCTTTAATTGAGATAGAAGCAATAGTTTTAGTAAATACGTAATCACAGGTTTTCAAATAATCATTGTGTGATATTTACCATGGCAAGGTAAATTGAATACCATGATTATAATAGGAAGATACAAACTTGTTTGGATAATCCTTGCCCCCTGAATAAAATTCCGTAGTTCAATGTTAATATTTCGTATCCATATTTAAAAACTAATAGTACAATATGTCGAACCCAACAAGAAAGGCCTTTTACAGGCAACCCTTGTCGATGAACACAAAATTTTAACGGAATGTATCCTTTTACTTAAATCATCAGAAAGAAGAGTATGAGAACATCATAAAATTCTAAAATTAAATTAAATAAATAAATAAATAAATAAAACTAAATAAAGTTGAACATTATTTGTTGAAGGAACTTTTAAACTAAAACTTTAGATTTTCTAATGCAGCACTTTAAGGTTGACAGGCTATTATTACTGTTATTTTATGACAATACTTATATATTGGGTCATCGAATGAAATAGTTATTATCGTCCTTTTCTTAAACCTAATTCTTTTTGTAGTAGTTTATAGAATATGATTTCTGCTGAGGCAGGTATTGATATTCCTCTATAAACGAATAATTTCACCTTAGTAGGTCATAACTCTACAATAAGGTTAAGAAATTGCACTTGTGTACTAGCGACAACTAACTACTGAATGATTTCCCCCTTTTTCGGCATTTAGCTTACAGGTACGCAGCTTTTACGAAAAATATATGATAAAACTTCGACTGGAACAAAATCTTTGAAAATTGTAAATATTCTAAGACAAACATTGAGACCCAGTTTTTGTGTATATTTTTGACACGCTTAAAATTTGTGTAAGATAAATTTCAAATTCTTTAACTCTTTATTCATTTTAAATGTTGAAGACTTTGTCTCACATGTGAACAACCATTTACTTTGCGGTGTGATATAGTACATAAATTCAAGGAGAAATGGAAAGCACAATCGTTATAGAATAATATCAACTGGCGCCGGGGTCTATAGAAGAAAGTGTTTAAGGTTTATCTGAAATGATTTCAGTTTAAAATATGCCTAATAACAAAAATTTGCTACTGACTTCAAAACGATGTAATTAGCAGAAATGTGCAAAATGAAGAACATTTCTTGTGACAACCGTTCGAAGTCTTATTAGCCCAGGTCCAGTTTCCGTTTTACAATAACTTTTGACTGTTGCGCGGGAAAATTGACCTGGTCAACAAAAGCAAGATAGTGATGCTCACTTCGTGCTACGTTTACATTGACATAAATTGTATCAGACTTAACTCGTTTATCGGAAAATCTGTCAAATGGGTCAAGAGGTAAGTTTTTGAAGTTACAACGGCAAACAGAATGATAAAACAGCTTCCAATATTACTGATATTTAAACCACGAAGTTCATACGTTTGCAAGAGCTGTCAAATTTTGTTGTAATGCTTCTAACGTCAGATAAACAAACACGTCAGTACATGTTTTCTGCTTGCTTGGTCTGTCGTTTATTGAAAGTATGATTGTAGAAGTGCTATTATATTTACAAATACCATTTATCATGCACCCATTGATTTTAGATAAATATTTCAGCAATATTTTTTCTGGTATATATGATACATCAGGGCTGTAACCTTTAATATGGCATAACTATAAGCGTAGAAGAGGTAGTCATAGCAGGAACTCTAGGCCTATTCTTTTACCACTGAGAAACGAGCATTATAGGATCGTGTGATATACTAAATATAATTTAAAGGAGAGATACATGATATTAGTGCTTACTACGAAAGTTACCACAATACTGACTCTATGAAAATTTCCTGCAGTAACAACAGTAATAATCTGACGTCTATGGAATTCATTAAACACACTGTTTACATGTCAGTTTCGTTATTTATATAGTCAAGATATAATAGCCTGTAGTTATGCCTTTTCCCGACCAATACTTAGGGGCTAAAAGAGCTCACAGTTTGCAGCATTTTCGTCTCAAAAGGAACCACTTACATTTCGGTTATTGTGTTTAGATAACTTCTAGGAGTGATTATTTGAATCCAACGTGACGTATACTTTTTAAAACTGCAAGAAACTATTGAGAAGTTTCTCGGATTTTCAAAACTCAATATTACAGTAGTACTGAATCTACAATGGCTGCATGTTAACGTCACGTGCATTTACCGTACCCTCGAAACACTTTGGCACTTTCATACTTGTAAAGTTGGATCTATATATAATAGACGGATTACACCAGAGTCAATAATGCATAACCTAGTAGGCTACATGATGCGTATCTAGAAAGATTGATGTACTTCTGTGAAACTTGAGTGAAAGATTTTCTATTACAAGGTTTTTTTCCAAGCGAATCGAAAGTTGAAGCTACTATTATTAAAGCAAATCATTATTCGATATATTCTAGTACAATTTAACAATAGAAAACTAATCTTTTAAGGAGCAAAATAATTAACGATGCCTGTGATAAAATCTGGTAACGTGTTTATAGGTCACTTGGGCTATAGAAGGAAACTTTTGAGCAAGAGCAATTAGTAGCTTCAGGAGAAATATTACGCTAAAACCATTAACTCATGTTAAACTTTAAAATGTACGTAGAGGCGGTTATGGTAATTTTCCACATACACTCCTCTGTCGCCCACTACACCAGTAAGATATCAAACAGGGGGTCATAAGGTGAATCCTTGGTAAGCTTAATTAAAATGCATCTTTTGCCAGCTATTATCCACAGAAACCCCCTCATTATTTAGGCTATTTTGAAAGACCACGGCTTTGTCACGTCAGCCTATGTGCCACTTGAGCCATTTTAATCTCTGTTTATTGTAGCACACTATCTTTTTAGAATATCAAGTTTCTAGACAATAAAAACAACTTTAACTCGTTTAGGTTTATCAAGTACATTGTTTAAATTTTGATATTGCCAGAAAAATATGTTAAAAATTGATACGGTAACTCCTCATTGATAGAGCTTTGTTAAAAGCCACTTCAGTCGAGATTACTCAAGAGTCTCTTTAGCAACATTTCCTAGTTGACTGATCCTTCATCCATTCAAACTTGATTCTTTTGAAGTACTGGAATTGCTCTTTTGTCTCTACGTGACAGCTGTTTCCCAAATCGTAGTTTTACTATACTGCCACGTTCGGTTTACCTAGCATGAAAGGAAAATTTTGTCAAGGAAGTCTTAAGGAATTCTATGGTGTACTTAGAAACAGGGATTTGAGCACAAGGTCGGTCTCTAGCTTTTTACCTGATTTAATGTAAATATGCATACCTTCCTCTTTAATACGAACCCCTACTCCTTAAGCAGAACGAATATGTTCTGGCAACCTTGGTCTTTTAAAGAACTTTCATGCTGTAGGAATGCCATCTATTATGGCCACCAGGGTAAGCAAGATGTGTAAGTTTTGCTCTGGCGGTTATTTTATTAGATAAGAATTAGGAGTGCAATGAAGGAGAAAATACACGTTTTACACATTAATTAGGTCCACGCCTCATGACCTGGTTCAGAATAGACAATTTCTGAAGTAACGATAATTTAATGATCACAATAACAAGTGATATCCTATGCAATTCCACACCCAGCAACAAATCTTTAGGATAAAAACATATTTAGGCAATGGCTCTAGGTAATAATTTTGCGAAAGTATGTCATTATTGTAAAATTAAAGGTTCTTACGCTATTTAGAATCATCATTTACCATGGTAATTTTAAGCCACCTGCTGACATGACCAAGTGGTGGTAAAGATCAACAGGGATACGCCTAGTATTAATATCTTAGATCCTGAAATCCTGCAGAAAGATCGTACACAATTCCACCGAGAATAACGCAATCAATACTTGATTTCTAGAAACGCTTTGAAATCCCTGTGGTATGCTTAGCCTTACTACCATCATATTTGTTGCACGGGTGGTCTTTAAGATGTAAGCAAAAAGTAATACGCTCGACATGCGACAATGGCAAATCAAAATCTGTAAATGGCTCATGAAAGAACATTCTATCAGACCAATTTTCATTTTGCAGAGTTAAACACTGTTCTTAGTGCATTGTATTTAAAAAACTGACATGTAATGTGTGCTATTCTTCACACGGCACCCATTAGCAAATAGGACCCTGTAACGTACAAACCTTTGAGTAAAATAACAGAATAAGGAATATTGTTAATATTTGTTCAACGTACGCGTCTTTTAGTGAAGAATTTTGTAAAATTACGTACCACGCTTGTGAAAAATGGTTACCCTGTTAGTTTTGGTTTCAATATAATGTGTTATAAATTCTTCTCTGTAACCCCTAATTATTCTTTGGTTCCTAAGTGTAACATTGTCTTTATTTTACCATTTTCAGGGCTCCACTCACTTATGCTTCGTACACAACTCAATAAACTCATTTCTTCTGCTTATCCTCGAGTTAACCTTCGTTTTGTTTTCCGCTCTTCCTTTCGTCTATCTAACTTTTTTCAGTTTAAGGACCAAACCCCCAAATTACTGCGTTCAGGCGTAGTATTTCATTTCAAGTGTCGCTTCTGCGAAGAAGCGTATTTAGGTCAGACAATACGTCAATTTCATAGACGGTTGTCGGATTATTTCGGAGTTTCACCTTTAACTGGAAAAACGTTTTCTAGCCCTCCATATTCTAGTATTCGTCTACATACTGAAAACTGTTCTCAGCTGTTCTCTGCCTCTGACTTCACTTTTCTCACCTCTGCTTATTCTGAATTCGAACTTCTTCTCAAAGAAAGACTTCTTTTGTCCAAACACGCTTATTCACTTAACCTAAACAAAAGCTCAATTCCCCTCTCCCTCTTCTAGTATGTCTCTTGTTAGTTGTTAATGTATTCTATTGTTTTTATTACGGTCTTAATCGAACGTGTTTCATATCTTGTAATTAATTGATTCGAGGATGGTGGTAGAATACACCGAAAGCTCATCAGATTACGTTTTGTCATTATGCCTCACCTACGCGCCTTGTGCTGGGCACTTATCTTTATTATCAGAATAAGGAACTTCACAGCAGTAACAGTTTAACTACCGTTTTCGTCACATGGCACAACAAACTTCATATGAAGAGGAAAGAGGCCACTTGTAATAGTTCTCTCACTTTCAACAGCTGCCAACAATGCCTGCTTCAGTTCTCAATATATTCAGATCTTTTAAATATTCTAACACTTTTTGACTCAATCATTGCCATAGATGGTAGAGTTTATCATGTCTTGAGTCGCTGTTTTTTTAGTTACGTTTCGAGAGAAACTTCTCCCATCTTCAGGCTGCCGGATTTGAATAGGGGCCTACTGTTTGGGTTCAGTTTTGCAGAACTCTGAAAATCTGTGATCAAACTAGGAGGTGAGGGGGCTCCATGCCGTTTTTGTGTTTGTTGTGCTTTCTTTTTAAGGGCTGGATGCCATATGTGTGGAATTTGGTAGGATATGTTGTTGTATATATATTGAGATCTATTCAGGTATCGTCTACTACCTCAAAGGTAGACGAGCTTTTTTTGATATTTATGTTTTTGGTACTTGTATGTACCCGGGAAGTCTTTTTCACCTCCGAGGAAAGCAAGTATAAAATAAAAATGTGCTAACTCTGGGAAATGGAGCCACTTACAACAACTGACCCTTGAGCTTAGTCGCCGTATCTTTTATGGACAATGGAAAATAAGAAGCGCCGTACTTACAAAAGTTAGTAATACACCGGTGGATTATCTTTGTGACAGTTACTCATACCATGATCTTAACAAAGAATCATCGGGAGTATGACTTCGGAAAAGTAAGCTGGAATAACTAAGTAAACCCTCAACTATAACAACGTCAAGTATAAAGAGGTATCTTTGTCTAGCCTGCAAGGAAACGGTAATAGATGCCTGGAATATAAACATCTCTTAAGATTGCCAGATCATATTATCTGAAGTTGCAGATTTTTATAAGACAGGCATTAGAACCAACTTTCTTATTACTGTATTGTTGATTTTGCGCTTTCTTATTACTGGAGGTCTAGATACAAACTACGAATTCTCTTTCCGTGTTTATCCAGTTCAACAGAATTCTAGATTTCCTCAGGTGTTTGATTTAAACTAACCTTACACCGAAACCTCAATCTTATGACAAGATATTAAAATCCTAACCTTGAAAGCGATGGATGGCGTTTCTATCATGTGCAACATGTCGCTTGAGT
>JAAAKM020003744.1:0-10714 GCA_010016025.2 Alatinidae sp. Z8VKAUB7J3 | reverse complement strand
ACTGCGGCAAAATGACGATAGTGCCTCTGGCCTTAAAGCTGCACTGTATCTTTTATTATCAAGCGAGTAATCTGTTCAACCTTGAAGGAGCTTTCGGAAATCTACATGAAGGCATCGGCAACCAAAGAGCAAGTATTTCAGCACACCACAGGATTTCACTAGCATGTCGAATCTCGGAGAATCTCGGAGAATGGTTCCATTATACAAGAATCCCGGAGAATTGTTCCATTCCATCATAGATGGCATAAATGCAGTTTCAGTTTGTTTACTAGGGTGCCCTGCTTACCCGTTATTAAGATACTTGTTGAAGAAGTTTCCTCAAAGTGGTAGAACCGTACAGGAACACTTTTCAGTTACAGATTGTCGTCGGCAAGGATATTTACTGTTTGAAGGCCACAAGCTCGTTTGTATATTGTTACAGTATTCTACAGAAGAATTGCGTACCCATAAACAAAAAGAAATGTTTCCCAAAAATCTTAAGCATTTTAACAAAAAGACGATATAACGAGTAAAGATGAAAAAACCCTGCAATGACCGAAAACGTAGGGTAAAATAACGTGAGGCCAGAAAGGGTAAGGTAACAGGGAAGAATGTACTACCAGTAAAGTGACAGTTACATAATATTAGAACTCCGGAAGCGGTTGGGCAGGCTGCTAACTAAGTTTAGCCTCAAATCAAATTAACTTGTATTCATTTGAACTCGACATTTTTAATGGTGTTTTTGCTTCTTATCTTTTGTACATTCTTACTTTATGCCGTCATTTCACTTATCTTGTGAATTTTTAAACATTATTACTTTGAAATAACTGGAATTTGTGTTTTCATGTGCAAATATAAAAATGCAATCAAAAATGAAATTTATTATTCATTAACTGACTTTCTTCTTATTGAGTCTCGTCTACCTCGAGTACTAACAAAATGAACATTTATCGCGCGGGAAAACGTCGATATCGGTAACCTTGGGTCGATACCTCTTCAGCAAGTTAACTCGATTCACGATAAAGACATATATTTGAGTGTCGGAACAATTTGGGGGGAGATATTTACTTGAGGAGTCAGCTCAACGTGACCCATCGATCCTGTATAGTGTAATAACTGCTTTCTGCACATTGGTTTGATGGTATCGGAGCAATCTGATATGGTGGTAATCCGTTGTAGTGTAACACAGGCCTTGAAAACAATCTCTCAAGTCTGGGTTCAGCTTTTGGAGTCTTAATAATATGGCGATCTGGCAACTGAAAAGTGTACCTATTTTATATTCTCTGCACATGACTTCCAAATATTAAGGATGGTTTTAGGATACGCTTTAGCTGCTATAGTGTGGTAGAGGGCAGGCTTGTAGGCACTCATAAATGCTCTGTTTTGTAAGGAAAGAACGATTTTGCAAGTTACACGGAAGTCTTCACATGCCTTCAGATTTATGCACATAGTACGGTCTGCTCTCGCCTTTCCTTCCTGATGCCCTCCCTACTGCATACTGCAAAATGTCTCATTCTTCTGAAGGGCGTCACAGGTAGGAAAAGAGGAGAGAAAACGTATCCATACCTTGGAACCTTAGAAATACATGTACTTACAGAACCACTCCTCGTTGACAATTTATGGCGATTTCCTATGAAAAAAATTTAAAGTACCTGCCAGTTTATCTCTGCGCACTGTGCCAATCCTGTAGCTCCAATTGGGTGACCTTAGAATGGAAATAAGTAAAAACAGAACCCTACATCAAGAGCATGATGACGTTGAAATTGAACTTACTGATGGTTTTGTAAAGGATGATGATGATAATAATGACTATGATGCTGATGCTGATGTTGTCATTCTTCTATGGCCAAACGGAGTAGACCTTCACTCACTTCGAGGTGGAATTAATTAATTGCAGTAATTGCTATAAGTATCAATTAATAGTGTTGATATCGTTATCTAGAGACAAAAGATATTTGTAACAATGATGTCCTGCTAAGTAGCCAATGAAATGCTTTACAGACCTTTTCTTCTTAAACTGACCAAAACAATTATGCGTGTTTGTTTATCAGAATTTTGATCTGTTTATTATAACTGTCCTCGATGTATTTTCACACTTCTACAAAGATGGAAATAAATCATAGTCAACTTTCCCAGAAATATCAAAAGGAGAGGTCAAAACTAACTGTTAATCGATTTGACAAAAGTATGATATGCAGATTTTCACTATACGAAAGAAGAAAAACTTAATTTTTGAAAAAGTAATGGAAACCTCTATCAACTTGGGTGGCTTCACCTAGTGTCCCAATTCACGTTTATTATTTGCAAATTCTTCATAAATGATGCTTTTCTAATACATCTTTTCTAATACATCTTTTTGTATATTACTTAATTTTATAGAAAAAAAAGAATGTCATTATCATAGTAAAACTGCAAGATGTGTGTCCGGACTTATCATCCGATATATTCCTTACACTTCCTTTCTATGATACGGAACAATTTTCCATTGTTAATTGACTATTTCTTTAAGACAATGCATGGTTTTAAAATTATTCTTATTCTTCTCGAGTGCATGGGTCTCACCACATCGAGACGCTTTCAAAGGTAACTCTAAAACAATTCAAAGGTTAAATGTCAAGTATTAAAATAAAGTAAAATTGTTTCTCTCCCACCCTCGGTAAAACATGCATAAAAAAAATATAAATTTCAAATTAAAATGTAATTCATAAAATAATGAAACAAAAACACGGCTACATAAAGTGCGATTAAATGATTCCTAAGGTATGTAAAATCAATCACGAGAGTGTTCATCACAACTAAGATAAGAAGGGGGTGGGATAACACTCAATTAACAGAAAAAGATAGGACTAAAATTAGGGTAAAAATTACAAGTAAAATTGAAACAGTTGTAAACTGTTCGCATATTCGTTAAAACCTGTATTTATGCAGGGGTTAAAGGTCTTTGAAGGACAGTCGTAAGTGGGTATACCTCTCAAGGTTTCCACCTCCATAAAAATGTGGTAGCTATGGAAATCTGGCTACGCCAAAACAGGAATGGGCTACACATACAGTAGGCTTTTAACCTTCGTTCTACTTCCTCTACAGTACCAATTGATCACATTTGTAACGACTACGACCAAGATGCAAAGAGGAGGACGTGTGCAAAGTACCATTTGGAATCTTTTACTCGGCTACAGTAGAGATTGCTCTCATCAATGTCAGCACAAATATAACAGGCAAATAATACTTATGTTCTATGTATCAAGGCCGGGTACCTTTTGATTCTAGTCCTCCAGATGGATTGACTACCCATCTTCCCTCTAACTGGCAAAGCGCGCCACCTAAAGTAGTAGAGGATAGCATACCATGGATAAAGTATTTAAAACGATATTAAAACCTATACAAACATCGAACTCTGTGCTTTATTTTCATGGCAGTTCAGAAAATTTGAATGTACTCTTCGCTACTTATCCGTGGGACGGGATCACTACAGAGTACGTTAATGAAATACATTGTCATAAATTTAGATCCCCAATGATAGAAGATGGAACATCGCTGATATAAGTTGGATTGTGATTACCATGGACAACTATTACTCTGAGATAATATCGAGCGTCTCACAGTGTTCTCCACTTAATGCATGTTTGAGGCCTATTTATAGCCACCGAAGCCTTCACGTGTCTACTTGATATCTCGCTTTGTACCTAAGCTAAGTGAAAGTTAGCCTTCACTGAAACACTATAATCTAATTCATGTTGTAGCATCTTCTTATGCAAAACTTCAAAATGAAAGGCAAACATGTCACTAATTCTTGTAGATAAACAGTTCCAGCGATACCTCTAGGTTGATCTTACGTTAATAGATTAAACAGGTGGTGTTTTTTAAACTGATGGATATAACACTTTACCTGAAAAAGGTAAGAGAAATAATAAATTACGATATCCTAGGCATGGTAACATAAGAGAGCCATGCTGCATTCCCTCCTTGGCAATCTTGGCTTAAAAAGGATAATTGTGAAGTAACCAGTCCTTGTTCGTTTAACCGTACCACAAGAATAAGTATATACAAGCATAACCCTATTTATTGTAACAGTACTTAACAAGTGGGCTGGGCTGTCGAGGGAACTTTGGGAGCTGGCAGTCTAACAATCAAAGGCCACTGATGATCAGTTGACCCTACATTGAAATTAATCTAAATAAATAGAAAAACTACCAATGAAAGGTGTATAGTCCACAGACAAATTATGATAGGTAAAACACCAAATGAGAAAACTTTATTGACAAAGTTTCGTCTGAAGGACTTCTTCCGATCACATACAGATTGCCACTGAAAATTGGCCAATTTAGTAAAGTAAAGTTTTCTCGTTTGGCGTTTTACCTATCATAAAAGCCACCAAACGGGCTAGCTTATAAATAAAAAACAACACTTTAGTAGCTGACACCCTACCGCCACCCCGACCCCATTCCTTCGGAAAATCTTGCGTAAGCCATTACCGAAGCTTGAACATCAGATACTGGGAAAGAGAAGTAGATGCATGACATGAAACAAATATCAAAACTCCTGGAGCTTAATTTACGAGTTATTTAAACAGCAGAAAGGGTAACAATGCCATATAAAATCAGTGGAACAACAGGGAATGACATCCAGTCCTCAAGGATGATATCTAATGCCTTTAAGTAAGAACTTAATGAAGAACAGACTCGCTGATGATTACGACACACTTCAATAGCAAGCGGTACGAGAACGCAAAATGGAATATCCGCAAATAAACTAGGAAAAGGTTACAATAGAAAACGTAGGCATCTTTAAGAATAAAATTTGACTTACCATCAGAATTTGTTATCCATTTAGCACGATCGACTAATTCCTTTCCTTTGCCTTTATCACAGAGACCAAGTGCTTCATACATAAACAGCTACAAAGAATGAAACGGTAACAAATCTAAGAGTGCATGACAAAACATATACAAGACAAAGCACTATCAGCTAAACTGATGTAGCAGCATGTGGGCGACAATAACTAAAGTGAACGTCGCTACAAGTGACATAAATCCTTAGGATGCGAGGTGAAACATCAAAAAAAAATACGACAAATGACAAGAAGCGGTCTACAAACGACTTTGTACATATTGGTGACTATGGATGTTTGGAAGTAATAACCACATTTAATCATACTCATCTACCACGGCATACAACTGACTCAAACAAAAAAGTTCACGTTTTTCAAGTATGTCGCTTTGATGCTAACACATAAGACTTTGCGCGTTAAATAAGGGCTTATTTCTGGGATTCTAGTATTATGGTGCAACGAACAAGAGAACTTTACCGAAGGCCACGCTGCAATGTTACATACCCGCTTTATGGTAATATGCATCGCCACCAGTGCATGTGTTCATCCTTTACTATTTTTTAACGTAAGGTTGAGCAAAGTAAGACATGAAGTGGAATAAAGACCTTTCAGCACGAATGCTCCACTGCCACGACTATTACAATTCAACAATTTCTGATTTACCTCATTGCATGAAAAACAGTCATGTACTTCAAAGACATCAATATCTTCAGGTGCAATTCTAGCATCGCGGTAACACTGGTCTGCCGCTTTCTTTGCCATTGCACAGCCACAGAGATCTAAGAAACTCGAACCAAAAGAAGACGGTAAATCCGTGACCATATGTTGTGCCATGATTTCAACGGCATTGCCCTACAAAAGCAAAAAATGGCATTAAATACCTCATGATTATAAAAACATTTGATTTTTTTGATTAAGCTTCAAATAGCAGCAATTAAATAGAAAGCATCACGATAATGATAATTAACTTTCAAAGGGCGTCATAGCTGTTGTTCTCAATGGATTCTACAGTTTATGAAAAGCATTAAATCTTGATGTGAAACTGCAAAAGTTTCATCACGTGTAAAATATTAAACGACACTGGAAAATTTAAGGTCCTGACCGAGACCTGGCCCAGCACCAACTACTGTCTTGCAATTCTATTCTTCTTTACACCCCAACCTTTTAATTACGTTAATTATTAACTATTGTCACTAATAAACACAATAGATCCCAAACTGTCCTCTGACAACAGCATGAACAACACCTTCTCACGTTTTCATTATCAATAGCACTTTTCCATCTTTGAGTGTGTTCTTCGGGTTAGTAGTTAGTGAATTAACGACATAAAGACTTCCATTCGTAAGACTGAAGTACGTACTAACAAAAATGAACAAAGTTGATAGCTTTAAATGTTCCGATTCATATGATTCATTTCATCAGCCGGGGGTCAGAATTACTTTAAGCAGTTTACACTTACAGGTTCGAACTTCCAACAAATTCGAACAAGAATTCGAAACAAGCAGCCATAGCATTAAGACTTACAATGAAAAATACAAAAGTAAATAAACACTTTGAAAGTAAAAGAGAGTGGTAAATATACCTAGGAAACATACCTGCAATTGATGCTCCTTCATAAATTTCTCACTGCACAAAATAGCAACTGCACTCCCATCGGCCGTTGGTGACGCCATTGCCGATGTAATTGGATCACAAAGTTCCGGAGATTGTACTATATTGTTCATCGTGAGTTCTTTTTGTTGTGATGCATATGGATTCGAGACACTGTGTTTGTGATTCTTGTAAGCTATTTTGGCATAATGATCGCTGTTCGTACCATATCGATTGCTATGTTCCCTGGCTGCGTATGCAAAAAGCTTATAAGGGAAAGAAAGAGAAATTTTTAATTGATGATAAATACGCTATATGATTGCTACTAGTAAGACGTTTAGATCTTTTATGCAGTCATACAGCGTTCTTTGGAATACAAAATTCTGGCATAATGGTGACTATTTCAGCTTTGTAATTCCGTAATGATTTTTGCTCTATTTATTTTTTCCACCTTAAACCACTACTTGAATGCAAGCGGCTATTCACATTAGAGCAACTTTATTAAATTGACTACCATATTCTATTTTCGGATGCCAGATATAAAGGAACAGAACCACACAGTTCCTACGAAACTCATTTATATGAATAGAATTACATCTAGATATGAATTTATAAATTACAAAAAAATAAAATAAATAATAATAATAATAATAATAACAAAAACGCAAAGGGGCTTTTTGTGATAATATGTTTCTGTGCAAAGCTTTACAAAGTAAGAGTTAAAAACGATGAAAATCATGGAATGGAACCAATGTATTAATTGTTTCAAAAGCAAGATAGCAATCAGAATTACGTGGTCAATGACTTTCGCTTGCGACATGATAATCACCTGAGCAATTATGGCGTCCTCCAGGTTTGGTTTTCCCCCACTTGTCACCTATCACCCCAATTTGGCCTTCTCCCCTAATTTCACTATATCAAGGTTCCCCCCATCTGAACCAAAATTACTGATACCTCATACAGGTATGGCGGCCTGACAAACAATGCGCAATGTGAAACCTAATATCATCATTATATTACATATTAGTGTAGCATATATATACTGCAATATATACTATAATATATACATACATATAACACTAAATTTTGGCTGCCCAATACCATCTCTCGAAATGTTATAGATGCAATTTTGTGCTTTAAGTAGGTCATGGAGGCGTTTAAGGATATATAAATAGTAAACTCGCTGAGTACCATGACACTGTATATTTGCAGAGCAGGGGCTATTAGAGTAATGAAGAAGGCCAGTGTTTGGGCAGTTCAAGGCATAAATTGGGAGATGTAATGAGCAGTAAGAGAAAAAGAAATTTGCACTTAAAATAGAGGTACTCAAGTGATTTGCATTGAGAGCGAGAAGAGACATTAGGTACCCTTTTGCTTTTTTGAGATTCAGAAGTTGAAGGATTACAGACATTAAACATGTAAAACGCTAAAGGAAATCCATTCAAATAATATCACATATATGGAAAACAAGATGTACACCATTTAAAAGATTGAAGCGAGACAAGGGTAGTCGTGTGCGTTTTGGCATAATGACTTTCAGAACCAAACTATGTTAAGCATTTCTTAATTTAGTGTTTCAATGAGGCACCATCACGGTTTGTGCCGAAGGCAAAAGTTTGAAAATTGGCAGTTCTAGATGGCCAGAACCCCCCCCCCCTTTGTTGAATAAATGCATTCCCCTGCATCTGCTCCCCCCACCATTTCAGTTCCAAGTCTGCGGTTCCCCCTGAGCCGAAAACTTTATTACCCCCAACATCATGGGAGGGGGGCGGAGATGCTTCGGCAATTGATTCCTTACTTGCAAAATAAGTTCATAAAGAGTGGTTGGTTTGTTAGTTTGGCTGACGTATAGACTTTGAGAGTTCAGCAAAAAACAAAGCCGGCTTTTCAAAACTATTAAACAGTTTCTTGTGCAGACACAGCTCCCTGCTTGAAGCTCTTCGACATCAATGTACTGTAGGGTTGCAGCAACCTTTGTCAACGATCTTAATACATGAAACAGAGTATTGTTCGTACTATATAGAAATCTATTTTATTAGTTTGGTGATGCCACAGTTATTGGATTTTCACACACTCAATCTGAAAATAATTACCTTAATGACATCGGATGTCATTCCGTTCAGGCGTGAATGCAGTAATCCGGGTTCCGCTCCGAGTTTTTCCATGTGATCAAAATGCTTCTTGACTGGGTGTTCCTTATCATCGTACTTCGTTGTTAAGCCACGTTCCATTTTCTCGAAGCCTTTACCAGAGGAGGAAACAAAGTTTGCTTTTTACCAAAACACTATTAAAGGGTAATGCTCTGTGTTAACGGGTTAAACCTCTAGCACGCCAAACATGAAATCACGTCTAGTGATTTGGTATCTGTTAACGTACGCCGCTAACAGCACTGTCAGACGCTTATTGCAGTACAGAAGTATGAGGATCGTTATATAAATCCGATTTTACTTAACAACAACTACATGTTTTACTGCCCTTTTGTCCCTTCGGTTCTTTGCAACAACGATCACACAGGTCTACGAAAGTTGAAGCTTTGTTTGGCATTTTTCTTATTCGGGTTTTTCACAAAATTCAAAAATGCAATCAGTACATTTCCATCAAGCAACATTTGGATGTACAGGCAGTGTCTTATATAGGATATTTTGAAATACGTACGCATTTCGTTTTGCATTTAATTGCAAAAGCAAATGACCATGATGATTTATACTCATCCCTAATGCCCTAAAGGATATCCATGAAACAAGGATATCTATACACGTTCTTCTAATGCCTCGAGGCCTCACGGTGCTTTAAGCCATCAGAGCCTGGTGACACACAACCTTGGACGTTTCTAATGTAAGCATTTGCAAACTCTTAATGAAAATTACCAAAATCATGTAAAATACTTTGTAAGAGGATACAGCTCCCGTTTCTGATATTACCAAGTATTTGCCCCTCTTTTCCTATCAACGGGGAACAAAGGTTAGGACAGTTTACATATTCTACGTCAAATTGTAGTTCAAGATGACAAAGTGATAAAGAATACCATTCAAAGGACACTCTGTTTCGCAAAAGGAGCATACGAGTGTGGAAAAGATCAAGGGTATGGTTATGTATAAATCTAAGCAACTATACTTATGTAGACTTTAATGGTAAATTTGCTGTCAGGGCAACAAAGTGCATTTACCACGTTCCTATGCTTCCTCTATTTGAGGGGCAGTCGAGCTACAGATAAGCATTGGACATGTAGATTTGGCCAGAGAGGAAGCATATTGGAGCTGGGTAGAGATGGTTGAGTATGAACAAATTTTCATCACTGCATATCAACCTAGGTATTATCAGAGTAGTATTTAAAAACAATGGGCAACGATGGAAATTGCTTAATCGTCTGTCTTTGTAAATAATTCCAAGAACTCGATACATTATAGTTAAGATCTAGGATTTTTAAAGGTACTAAAGTTCTATATATAAATAATGAAAGACAAAAAACTTCACTTATAAACGGTGAGAACAGTTGTGTTACCTTTTGTTCAGATATTTGATAGTTCTATATGGCAAAGCAAGTCACAAAAAGTCACAAAAAGTAGTAATCATGACGTCATTCTCATTTTAATCTTTTATGTGCAACACAAACATTACGGTCTTATGCTTGATTTACTCATATGAAGAGGTATTCTGTCTATTACATCTGATTAAAGGTAAATACGGAAAAACATTTACATCATTTTATCTCTTCCGGGTTTCTATTTTTAAATATTGGACCAATCTGTAGGACTGTTACGTGATGAACAGAGAAACAATGCATTTTTGAACTCAACAGCGGAAATCGAAAATGGTATAACTTGTGAATAACTCTTACCGGCCATAATCTGTCGACGTAAAGGAAAACGCAGCTCTTATTTCAACAATGCAGTAAGAAAGGGAGGATCCAACCAAAAAATAAATCATTATTGAGAAGGGAAAGAAAAGAAAAATTGCATATTTCAAGCAACCGTTTTAGTCTGCACAAGGTATGCTTTAATGAATGCATGCTGATAGTAAAGTCACATTTTTATAACCAGGTTACCGACAACAATATTAGTATACATGCAATATAGTTTGTTTTTAGATACAAGCATAAGTGGATAGCACACTCGATTCTTCTTTGCTTCGTTGGAAGAAAGACGGTCCTCTACAGCTGGGGTAACGGAAGCGCTGGCCAGCTTGGTTACGATGGGTTGGATAAAAACGAGGATCAGACCACTCCACGAAAAGTCACGTTTTTCGACAAGATGAACATTGCCAAGATTGCAGTGGGACCAAACTTCACCAACGTCTGGACCATCGAACCAAACAAACT
>JAAAKM020003742.1:0-12244 GCA_010016025.2 Alatinidae sp. Z8VKAUB7J3 | reverse complement strand
CACAATTATATAAGTATAATGCTGCATCAAATTTAAAATGGAATAAATATGATAGGGCCTACCGTACCTACCGTAGGCCGGTCTGAGTCTTAAAATACTAAGCTCCACGCTATGTATGTAGGCCTACACAAATTTGTCATTTCATAAATTTTTAGTTCAAAGTGCATCATCCTATGCTTTCAAATTTAAAAAAATGTACATGTAGCCTACTGCTTTAAGAAATGCTTAAACAACAATGATCTTTTTCATACCACTGGATATGCCTAGTTGAACATTATAGGCTGCGGTATATGTTACGTTCTAAATTTAATAAATTATTAGTGAGCCACAGCCAGGGAAGTTTATATATATATATAGGATATAGGCCTATTATATGTAACAACTGCCTTTGCGTACACGTACCTTACGTCAGTCAGTCCCTGGACTTCTGCGAGTTTTTAATAAGTTCCTCGGTGCACGTCTCAGTCCGACGTTATCAGCTTGGTAAATTTAACCAAGGCCTCTTTAAAGGGGCGTTGAAGAAGTAGCTTTAAACATCCATTTTCTTTGTGCCTCGTTCTGGTGGATAATACACACTTTCGTGCGGATTCATGATGATGACCCTTCTTCTTCAGCAGTCCGTCGATGACGGACGATGACATGGGGAGGAGCTAATGCCCGTGGCGCATGTGTGACGACAGCCCAATTGCTGTTTTGAAAGGCCTGACACAAGTGTCACACCCGTAGGCCGCCTCAGTGGGTGGAGGTGCTGGTTCCAGTTTCCGCAGCCTCTTGTCGGTCCATACATTTCTTCCTCTGATGGCGCCGGCAGCACCGGCCACCATCCTCCTCCAAATCACATAGTCTTTGGCTTCCCCCCTCCAATTATCGTACTCGTTGGTGTTTTTCAGGTGTCTCTTAAACACGTCTTTGTAGGGCAGGCGCGGTTCTCCAACTTTCCTTGAGCCTTCTTTCAGTTCTCCATAGAAGACAGCTTTTGGTAGTCTGCTGTCATCTATTCGTGTGACATGTCCCACCCACCTTAGCTGAGACACTGTGATAATTTCTTCAACACTCGACATTTCTGCCCTTTCCAGTACCTCAAAATCCGACACATGATCTTCCCACGATATGTCCAGTAGTTGACGGAGATGTCTCTGCTGCAGTTTAAAAAATCTTTTTATGTGGCGTCTGTAGAGAGTCCAAGTTTCAGAGCTGTACAAAAGCGTTGGTATTACAATGGCTCTGTAGACTTTCATCTTGGTTTTCAGATGTAGACCCCTCTGGTCCCACAGATCGCTTCTCTGTTATCCAAAGGCTGTTGCTGCAGATTGGATCCTTGTCGATATTTTTGCATCTATATTTCCGTTATTGAAGATGGTACTTCCCAGGTAAGCGAACTTGTCTACTTCTGCCAGTGGGGTACCACTCAGGAGCACTTCTCGAGGATTCAGCTTTGAGTTATTGTGTCTTGGATTAGAACTTCTGTTTTCTTGATTGTATCTTTTTAATCTATTATTTGGCAAAGGGACCTCTTTCTTATCATTTCAGTACACAGAGCCATGCATGAACAGAATACAAACAACTGCCCTCAGTATCCCCCGATAATGCAACGCAAAAACGGCGATCTGCTCTTATTCAAGTTTAAATAGGGCACTAAACAATTTTTGCGCTATTTGCTCCTACGGCTAAACGACACTACGGCTAAAATTCTTTCTACACACTCTTTTGTAATATCAGATATGGATTGCTCAAAGTAGTCAATTCCCCATTCTTACGAGCATTCTCTATAAAGTTCGGTCTTGAGCAAGCCAAGCAACTTTTACTATAGTTCAACCATAGGTCACTTTCATGCTATTGCTTTATCTTTTATTTTGTATTTCCTCTGCGCTGCTTGCAAACGACCATGCAGAGAAAGAGAGTCAGTCCAGGCCGTTGTTGAATTTTTGAATACCGATTTTTCATCAAATATCTTTACTGTCTTTTTTTGGGGGGGGATAATGTAATCTGCAAGGTAGACAATTTACAGACCAAAACCACAGCGAATAAGGTAGACGTGGTGCGCAGAGTATATTTTGAACTCCACTAAACTTAATATTTTAAACAAAATTTCTCCAATTCAACAAAGTTAGTACCTTGTAGATCGCCACTTTCTTACAATCAATGGTGACGGACGTTCACTTACTTTGCAAACACATGAATGAGACAATAGATCATTGAAAATTCGTATTTAGTTGTTGACGTTGACTAGACACCATAATTGAAAAACCAAAGCCTCTATTTTACGCCTATAGTTGCTAATTCCCTATGGCTATACACTGGTTAAACAAAAGACTACCGGAGAAAATTCAATATGAAGCAAAATGGCGTATATAAAACTAACAGATAGTACTTCGATATTCCTGAAATGAAATACGTCCAACATTGACTATGATATGAGCAATTTGCTCAGCTGCAGCAACTTTTTGGATTTCCCTACCCATGGGATTTTTTTTAATGCAAAAACTTGCTTTTTTGCTGTAGATTTTAGCTTTGACTTGCTCCTTTCAACAATCAAAACAGTGTCATCGGCATTTGTTAAGTTTGCATTACAAACTACGGCTTATTTTCGCTTTTAAGTAGTCGAGTATTTAGGTCATGTAGGTCTTTGGCTCTGCCATTTTATTATCAAAGACTGAGGCACTATTCACGAATTTGTAAGTGGTTGCTTTTGCAATTAACGGTGTCCATCACCAAATCACATCCCAATTTCGGGTTGAGTCGACGGTGCAATGAAGAGTTAAAAAACGCAATCATGTCTACTACCTTGATGAAACTATTTAGTTCATAGCACAGGATGGCGCTGATTCGGTTGTCTTGGCTCGAGTTCTGATTCTGATAATTCGTTCATTACTAGTGCTGTGCCCTAAAAGCAACTGCTAAGCCATGACTTTCAGAACAATATCTTTCTGCTGTCAGCTCTAAAATTTCATGACAATTCCAGTTTGGCTGAGATATCAAGAAATATCAAGAAATATCAAGCTGAGAAATCATACAATGTGCAGAGTTTTCCAATTTCGTCGTTTTCTGACATCGGAAACTCGACGTCGGAGCGTGTTTCAGAGTTTGATTTCTTCCCCGTTTCTATAGTGCCCCTTTAGCAAACCATTTTGGCTGTTAACTTCAAGAGCTGACGTTACGTTTTGTAGCGTTACTATGTGAGGTACCATGGTCTTCAGGAATGCTTAAAACGGCTATTTTCCCCCACGTAGGAACGCTTCTTTTAAATTTCCTCTCAGTGTTAACCATGGGAGCGCCTTACGTAAATGATAAAACAAGGAATATTTCACGTAATATACTCTGTGTAACATAATATACTTGAAAGGTTTGAGTCAGACAGTTTTCACCGGTGCCCTTGTTGCCCACTAATACCGCTCTACTGAATGGTCTACGGCAACGACAATGTGATGGGAATCCTTACTTTTGTTCTTTATTTCATATTTTAGATTATAGCTGGGAATATACACCATAAAACAGTTTCATTCTTCTTTACTCCTAACTCCTCTATTATTAGAAGATTTTTACTCTGCTTTTTAAGGGAACTCCAAAGTTCAACTAAATAAACTAATTTTTAGATCCTTTTGTATCAGTAGCACTAATATCTGCCTCTTTCAAACTGTCCACTAATCTGTTCAAAACAAGCTTCATAGCTACTCTAGTAAAAAAAGGCTTTAAAGTGCCAAATTTTACCAAGGAAACCTTGGGTTGTAATTTAAAGTCTTACATAGGACCATTTGTATTTGCACATTCTTTTTTATTTCGGGTTACTTTGTTGATAGTATATCTGAGTATATCGTGGTAAAATATTGCATTCCGAAACCATATTTGTCCCCCTCCTCTCCAAAATGTCAACTTGGTTTTGTATTTTAGCGAGGCATCCCCTCTTGTAATAAGTAAAATGCCAGGCGGAAAACGTAATCTGCTTATAAAAATAACAGCCAGGATAAGGATCTTCAATGAAATAGACACATTGATACATTTTTTCTTCTTCTCTTAAACTAAACTAGCGTTTTGTTAAACTAAACTGTTGACATCTTCAGAGTAATAAGAACCAATAGTTAACTGGGTGTTACTGAGTGGAAGAATAATCTATCAAGCTGCAAAGAAAAGGTATCTAAAGCTAACATTACACAAATGTTAACGAAGACATAGACAAACGAATGGTAGGATAAAGATAACGATGTTGTCCATTCAAAGCACCCTTATATAGCCTTTGCATGTGAGACTGAGAGTGATGATAAATTAGCCGTCTTGGACATTGTCATAGAGCGTAAACATAATTGAGTAATACTGACGTCTATAGTAAGCCTCCATTTACAGATTTTTTTAACTAAATTTAATAATTATATCCCTTTTTATATATAAATGGTCTTGTGAATTGTATTTTCTAGCATTTGTTCCAATTATCATTATATAATCCTGAAATTAAAAACGTCCGTAAGCAATTACTTTACGGTTACCCTTTCGGGCCTATACATGATTGTATCTGTTTAATTTTTTTTTACTCAGATCTGTTCCACCAAATCAGTTTCTAGTGCTGCACACAAGTTAGTTTTATGATTTCCATTGCCCTTTAGGGGTAATCATTCCCTCCGTATACGTAACCGGGTTAGTCGCTTTCTCAATAACTGTTACCCCCTTGTTAATATCCGTTTCATTTTTAAACCCAGCCGTTGAGTCGCAAGCCTTTTGCCTTTCATAAACAGAGTTTCCCGGTTGATGAGGTCGAATGTTGTATATGAATTTCAATATAAGAGCTGCAATGCTCAGCCGCCATTTGCTCATTCATTCCTCTGAACACCTAGGGATCTACGCTCTTACTGGAAATAAAGTTGTCAATAAAGGTCAATCGAGTATATTGGATAACTTGAAGTCAACCAGACAGCAAGGTTCACTGATTTTCAAATAGTGTCTTCTAGCAATCTAAGCAGTGAATTGCTGATTCATAAAACGTTAGTACTTAACGATCCCGCTCCAATGACAAAGCTAACAATGAGAAATGGTCAACATTGTGCCGTGTCTGTTTACCCTTGCATCTGACATCAATGTAGAGATAGCATATGTCACTTTATATACTTTTAATCAGTAAATTGTGAAAATATATCTTCACCTGATGGCTAAATATACACATCTAGAAAGCAGATAAGTATCACTTTTCCTAGCAGTCTACTCTCATTAATAGTCGCCTACCCGAAGCAGTCATTGGTGAAACAACTTTCACAATTAGTTTCATACAGACTATGATAATGGTACCTCCGAGTATAATGGCCACTTGTCCTCAAAGACACTTAACTAAATAAGACTTCCAGAATATTACACTGTGATCATTATCTAACCTGTATGAAATGGCCAGTTCTCTATAATAGCTGAGGCAATTATAGAGCCATGTCAGGCTCTTATAGGAGCATTGTTTATAGGTTATATTGTATACATCAAAATTGCTACATTTGGAGCTCAATTTTAGATATGACATCATGATTAAAAGAAATGCAAGGGATACGTACAATAGCTTACCTCAATTCCACTTGCCTCTAGTAAATCTGAGTAGCTTAACCCTATGCTTTCATCAAACCTAAACAAAGTTGAAAAGATGTATATATATAAACTAAACAGACTATAAAACCTATGTTAAAAGTAAAATATAAAAACGTAAAATCAGGTTCTCGCTCAAGGCGAGGTTTTAGAATTTTTTTTTTTTCAGGCTAAAACCGTACAGACAGTTCCTTTTATGTAAAAAAAATTGAAACATAACTATTCATAAGAGAATTATGCTTAAAAGTACAACGTTGCTGGTTAAAAATGATGGTGTTGTAGAATTCTAGTTTCTCACTAAAATGCCTCATATACGGAATAGAATGCAAGGAAGCCTCGTTGCTCCTATTGTTTTTAAAGTTATTTTGGAAATGTTGAGTTTGTAAACAAATACATTGACACGAGCCCGTCTTGAGAATCACACCGAGACTGGGAAGTGTCGGTACTTTGCAAGTAGTCAGAGCAAAATTGATAGATATGTTGACCAAACTATATAATGGTACATAAGTTACAAAGTTGAACCTTATATCTTGGAAGAGGTCCTCATTTGAGTCTTTGGTCTAAAACATGTTACAATGACGTCTGCAATGGACAAGCCAGGCGGAAAACGAATTTTTATTATAAAGACTAGTACCTAGCACACAAGGCGTGTAGGTCAGATATAATGACAAAGCATAATATGATGAGCTTTCTGTGTATTCTACCACCATCCTCGAATCAGATAATTAGAATGTATGAAACAATTTCGGTTAAGACCGTAACATAAACAATAGAATACATTAACAGCTAACAAGAGACATACTAGAAGAGGGAGAGGGGAATTGATTTTTTGTTGCGTTAAGTGAATGGGCGTGTTTAGACAAAAGAAGGCTGTCTTTGAGAAGAAGCTCGAATTCTGAAGAAGCAGCATGTAGACGAATACTAGAAAAAGGAGGGTTAGAGAGCGTTTTTCCTGTTAAAGGTGAAACTCCTAAATGATCCGACAACCGTCTATTAAATTGGTGTATTGCCTGACCTAAATGCACTTTTTCACAGAAGCGACACAATGATATACTACGCCTGAGCGCAGTAATTTGGGGGCCTGGTCCTTAAACTAAAAAAAGTCCTGAAAAAAGTCTCTAATCGTGGTAGTAGCAGCAAACTGCCAAATCAACAGTGTCTGCAAACGATATTGTGACATCTGGTCCTATGTTTTTGAGTAATGTGTTTGCTAAACGTTTTCACCATACACTGATCACAGCAATCGTATGGAGTAAAATGAGAAAGCTATTACGATAGATTGATAGGAAACGAGCAGACCCTAGAAATAACGATCACAAGAGCGACACTCTTTTTGCCACGCTTGTTATTAATTAGTTCATTAGCAGACGCTGTAAAGTTTCCAAAATTTTACCGAATCGCGTAAACAAAGTCAAGGCAACAGATCCTAAAACAAAAAATTGAAAACCCATCGTGTGCTGACGACTATCAAGAGGATTCGTTTAGGGTATCAGTCAAAGCCAGATCTCCTTTTCATCTTGCCCCTTTAGAAGCCGTATTTATCAACTTTTAAAAGGGCGTAAGTTGTAAATAAATTCTTTTTATCGACAGAGTACAGACTTCTTTGTTTACATAAATGCAGCTTCTTAAGAGTTAATATAAGAAGAAGAAGAAGAAGAAGAAGAAGAAGAAGAAGAAGAAGAAAATTGGTGGTGTTTGTAAAACCTTTATCGATTTCTTATCGACTGTACAGCTAACGCGATCTTTAAGGAAGAATGCTACTGAAGTAACCTCAATGAGAGATATAAGTGCAAAACATCTTCGCCATATATCCATAATCGATACTCATTTTTTGTGCTGATTCATTGCAAATCTTGCTTAGTTTCTACTCTTTATTTACGGTAGGTAAGCTGTTTGACCTCAAAGAAGATAATTGCTTTAAAGTGACCCCTTAATGAGTTTCCAGCATGGAAATCAACAGGTGATGCTGTACAAGCAGTTATAAATTTCTACAAAACTACGCCAGTGACGTTAGACAAAGTTCGTTATTGTCATGTCGCAGTAAGAGACCCTGAAACCTGCTATTCATCAGAGACCAAAGGTGGTCTATCAACAATATACGTTGTTTAAGTCTTGAATTGTATTTGACTACAGGGTTGTTTATGTCCTATAGAAATTACATGGAATTCTCCTTTAGGCCTTTTACATGACACTTCCACCGAGCCTCGTTGCCATCTTAAGTACAAAGCGAAAACGACAGGTCTCCAATGAGTTATTAGATTGCGCCTCTAAGGCTCATAATAGCAGGCATCAGTATTCAAGATTTACCTTAAACCCTTGAATGCATGCCATGGGTTCATATAACTCAACGGTGTGTTCTTTAGGTAGATTAACTGCACTCTCCTTGACATCTCAGCATATTCAATACTGTCGATATTGTAAAATTCTGAAATGGATTGCTTTTAGTACATGCATCTTTTTGTAAACTGTCCACCTACCCAACACAAGTCATTCAGACCCAAGCCACGAATTTACATTCGTTTGTAAGTATTTTGTGGTAGTACCTCAGAATACCGGCCTGGTGAATGAGTTGATACGGAAACCAGACTAATCAGCACATGTAATGTTCAAGATATCTACTTAAACTTGTTGCTTTGTGTTATGTTTCTTTGCTGGATGTTGAAGATATATGAATGGCATATGACTAGGGTAATGTAAATAGATTGAATCATTTTCATAATACATTAAAGCTTCCAATTGATCTTGGGTGACAGGTATTTGCAACAAGTCGCTTACTCTTTGAACAGTTTTCCGCAACCGTGTTCTTTCTAGATGCCAAAAAGTGAGGGGACAGCTTTCTTGTTGATATGGTGGCCTCATCAGAGCTACATGAAAGTGAGGGTTTGCTTGAATCCTTTAATAGAATTCCTGTACAACTGAAATTTCTATGTACAATGTTAATGGGCTCAAGGGTAATGATGAAACAATGCTTGTTATGGTACGATTTACATCTGTTTCAGCTGCATAATTATCTTAAATCTATACAAATAAAAGAATGTATCTCGACCCTTTAGCCAGTTATCTTGTTGCAAACTTCTCGACTCTTAATCTTTGACCTTATATTATGGATGTCAGAGAGTGAGGGAAACGTATAATAAAATTAAGATTAATAGGTATAGCGGTGACTACTTTCAACTAATTGATATTGTTAAATACGATAGTCCCAAACCTCTGGGGTCCAAGGCTTTTTATCAGTAATTTTCAGGCGTAGTAAGTCGTCAGTTTTTTCTTCAGCAGCAGGGATGTGTAGCCGTCGTTGCAGGGAACGGTTGGGATTTTCCAACTGTAGCCGTTAATCATTTTTATGTATTCATTTTGATCATCATGTTTGATTCTTAATGGTTTGGTATAAAATAGACGCGGAAAATCGTATTCCCAACATTTAGGTTCTTCTCCACATTCTTGTGTTGTCTCTTCCCAACAGATATCGCCTATCATTATTTGACATTGGTTTGAGGGAGGGTTCCCAATCAGGGTGCACAGGCCTTTCATGGGAGAAACGTGGAGATGCCGTCTAGATTTAGTGCCTTGTTGTTACAAAAGGTGACATTGGGAAAGATAGAGTGGGAAAGAGATCACGTGCCCAACAGCAATAAAAACTTATGGATAATGTTTGATAGTGCCTGCAGGCTGGAAAAAACACACAAACAATACGGGGGATTATGAAAGGGCACCTTGGTCACCAACGCAGAAAAGTGTAGTACAAGCTGATTGTGATGTTAGTAAAGGCAAAATACGGAAGCCGCTTGTTAGCTCAGACAGTTATACCGATTGCTATCAGGAAGTGCCACATTTAAGCAGAAACAGGTTAGCCATTAAATCTAATTCGGCATATTAATATTTGAGGACAAATTTTTTTCCAAAAACGATTATGCATGAACAAAAATGAAATGTTATTGAAGAGTTTGTGCATTTTACATTTATTATACTTGTCCGGGTGTTATATGTTTCACTGGTTTATATGTTTATAAGATTTAATCAAGCACATTTTATGAACACTTTCACCTTTATGAGTGTACCTCAAGCTTGTGATATGAGAGGACATTATTCAGGGAAGCGAAGTATAAAAGGGCTGCAAACTCTTTATTTAGCTATTGAGAGTAGCAACTCATTTCTTAGATTAACTTAGCATTATCTGAAATTACTCTGACAATATTAGTTTTTAAATAAATTACCCTCATTCAGTGATAAGGTAAGCACTCTTGGCTTTACATAGCATTTCGGTGAAAAGCTTCTTTCAGAAATATCCTTAGAGGGTATCAAGGAGGCCTGAGTTGTAAAATATTTCTCCAGTGTTTCATTATAATAGTAATCTCCTTGTCGACTCTACTTCGTATTTTTTTTACCTTTACGTCGGTTAGATTGATATGTAACAACGTACTTGAGACCCTATAATAGTTTTAGGACAAGTGAGACAATTTGTACGCTTCATGCTAGACAAAATGGCAAGGCAGTCTTCATGTCATCAAAAGGTGTACACATTTTTCGTCCTGAGATTAAGCAGAATATGTACATTTGAATTACATATACTACGATTCAAGCACATATTTCTTTTAACTATCTATGTATTATTAATTGAAGTCTGATAAACGTAGGCCTTATCTACTCTCAGGTTTTAGATAAGTGAAAGATAGGAGAGAATAAAAGGGGACAGCGATAGAAGAGACTTGATATTGATAAGCGGACGGGGTCGATTAAGGGGGAAAACATTTGTACACAAATATTTATAAGCCGCTGCCATAGAAAGCAAAGAAGTTGGTCTTCCTTTTGGGACTACATTATAGTTTCCGAAGGTAAAAAGGCAGACACCTTTGATCATCAACAGTATTCAAGTTAGCAGCTTTCATCGGTATCTCAACAACAAAGAGGCATTGCCGAGAATATGTTTACCTCTGGTACAAATGAAGGCTTACAAGCCAAAGCACAATAAATATTTATTGATTAATTTTCCCATATTCAATGAGTGAAGGAGAAACCACAAAGCTTCGAATCTTCATCTTAACTTTTGGATGAGATGGTCCAATGGTTGAGGTGATGTTTACAAATCATGGTGTTCAAATCCCTTCCAAACCCTAAAATTGCAAGCTATCGTAGTAATGGACTACGTTTGAGAATTTTTGATTTAACGGCCGAATTCAATTAAGTTTGATCGTATATAAATTAGTACTTTTCTATTGTTTGTAATATTTGGTATTGCCTTAGTCTTACTTTACTAGCTCGTTTTTCAGGTTTGCAATCTACCTTTGAAAATGATGTGATGTAATGAATTGTTTGTATGTTATAGCGTTGGCATCAAGATTCTTTTGCGGCCGTTATGCTGGGTTTTTATACTTATCATAAGATTAAGAAAGTTCGATGCATTCTTCATTTATGCTGCATTAAATAAAGTTCTCGACACCCTTCATATATTTCAGTACGTACTAAACATATCTAAACACTGCAAAGAAGTGTTCCTTGAAGACACAATGGTTGCCTTCAGAAGCGCGAAGAACCTTCGTTATACGTTGATAAGAGCTAAACTGCAGGATGTAGTAGAAAGCAAAACAAGTAGTAGAGAGAAGAAGATGCAGTGGAGAGAAGAAGATTTAATAGAGAGAAGAACAGTGTTGTAGACCTAGATGTTGAGTTTACATTGCTGCAGTAGAGGGAAACAATCTTGTAGGTCATAGTTCTCGTAGACATTATGTAGCCAATTACAGGTTAGATTGAAATTCATGCAATCTAGTTTACCAAAGGTAAGGTTTGTAGCAAACAGTATGTGGGTAGCGTAGCACCAACACTAAATTTTAGGCAGAGGTTGAACAATTATAAGTCTCTCAGTAAGGCGTTTAATAAAGGCAGCATCATACCTCAGATAAGAGGGTGATAGTGATTTCTTAGAGTACATCAGTATTAGACTAATAAATAACCTATATAATAGCAGTAGACGTATGTAGCCATTTTGGCAACTGTAGTTTTACAGTTTTTTACTCAATGGTCTTAATAGTCGTATAGTTAAACTGCAAGCAGATTTTTTATTTTCTTTCACTCTCTTTTCTAGGTATTTTGGCTTGTGTTCTAGTACACCTGTCTCCTTACTTTCCGATTTATTGTCTCTCCTGATGATAGTATGCGTTGTCCTTTTTCATTTATTATCTTATGTTATTTGTCACTTTACTTTAAAACATGTAAACACCTGTATGTTGAACTATTAGTTAGCATATCTAGTATCCATGTGTCATGTCATTGTAAGCTATATTCATAAGATGTAATTACTCGCAATAGAATAAGTGTTTGTATTCCTTAGATTTGGGGATAACATTTAAGTAGATCCATATTACTTTGAAAGAAGGAAATGTGTGCTTTTTGAGTTTTATATTCTATGCTAAATACGAGGCGCTTTCCGATGAGGTTTTATGTCCGGTCCCGGTAAGTGAAAAGTCAGCTACGGAGTCAAGAATGCAAAGTCACTTTCATAACTGCAAGAAATACACGAAGGCGTTAGCACTAATTGTACGTACCCTAAATAAATATCTATCAACTACCCGAATTCGTTTTAGCAACTACTGCAGGGGGGGGGGAGGTACTTTTGGTCGATGCCTTACCAAGAGGGGTGGTGGGTGTCGGAGAGGAAAAATAACGATTTGACAAAAAGTACCCAGGGTACTTTTGGCAT
>JAAAKM020003740.1:0-12245 GCA_010016025.2 Alatinidae sp. Z8VKAUB7J3 | reverse complement strand
ATTGAACCAAAACTACACTCGCATATCACCTATAAATCGTACCCACTCGCGGTGCAGCTACCAATCACCAACCTTTAGGCACTCTCAAACATATACTGCGTCCACGCGCACACCCATACAGGAGCGCGTGCAGACGCACGCATGTATGCACGCGCACACTCACACACACAAACACACACACACTCACACACACACACACACACACACAAACACACACACACACCCGAGGTACGGACAAATATATATACAATCGCATACACAAACCTGCACGCACGCGCACAAACGCAAACACATATGTACCCACACATACACACGCACACACATAAATGCGTAGTTCCATATCAGAACACACCATTTTTTATAACTCGTGTACTACGCATTATGTACACATTGCTAATACCTTGCCCGTTTATTAAGAGCTATTCATTTCTATGCATTGTGTTTGTTTGAGCTTGTGAGCCAGATATCTGAATTTTACTTTTCTAGATGGTGGTAATACGGGAAAACAGACTGGAAGTGGTCTTGGACCGGGTAAGTAATCATACCAGTTTTCTCATTGCGAGAGTGTAAAATTGTTCAAATTTTGTCTCGTTTGGCGTCTCTACGGGTAATTGCCCTTACTTAATGGCACCATTTTGGCCGCCATAAACGACTTTGTGAAGTGGAGCACCAAAGTCATATAGAATGGTGTGCAAGAACAACAAAACGCGCTCAAAGTGTCGATGCTGTCCGCTGCGTAATAGCTTTAACAGTATTTGGGACTTCTCGCCTTTCCGGAAGGCGCATATGATTCACGCACCAACAGGTTGGTAGAGTAAATTTAACTCCTATGGGCACTGCAGAAATATATAGATGACCGTTATTAATGCATATATTATCAAATTTCAAAGACACATTGCATACATTGACATACGTGTCTTGCACGCCAGAAAATCGGTTATGGCGAACGTTGCTTGACAAGAGTGTTGTGTCAGTGCGTATGAAATACCGGACTTTTGATCTTAATAAGTTGTAAGTGGTTAATTGTGTAGAGACGTTTGAGAAGCAATAGACATTAAAAACTTATCCTTAAGAACTTATCCTTTTATACTTTTACAAAATCTACCCTAAGCAAATCTTCATTCCATGGTATCCATGGAGGCAAGAATGAACGCCAGGGTGAAAATTTGAATTTGATCAAAAGAACTGAAAGAAAAGAGGAATGTCTATATGTAAACCCTTTGATCTTACTGAGGCTAACCATCGAGTGTCTGCGCTAGACTGACTGCGAGAGAGACTGCTTTAATATTGACAACGCTCTCAGGAAAGATATTTTCGGCATTGCCTGATATAAGTTAGGAACTGGAGTATCTTTTGATCGTCTATAAATGGGTACAATTTGCGTAATAATGAAAATACTTGGATTTCCCGTGGTAGACCCCCAGTAGTGTGATTTCTTCAAATCCATTACTTTTTGTATCTTTTTTTTAGGCTCGGGAGTCGTGGCTGCTATCGTAGTCGGTGTCTTGGTTGTGCTTTTGGTAATCATACTAGTTTCATATATTGTAGTGAAAAGAAAGAGGTACGTATGTGGTGTAAACATACAACCATGTTATTAATTATTGTTTAATGGGATTTTCAGTTGACGATTGGGGCCCTCTATCTATACGATGCAATTTACGGTAGCTGTAAGTAACAGTTCTCCACACTGTAATCTACAAACTGGTGATGCTGTGACTATTGTAGTAACGCGATGTCTGTGTGTATAGCATCTCGAAAGCCGACAGTTAGAAAACATGAATATCGCCCAGTAAACTGAAAATGTTACCCTGATGACTGTGCGACCCAGATACGGATTCTAATTAATGTGTCTAAGTGGCTGTTAACTTGGACTCCCATTGAATAGCTGCCATGATGTATTTATCCCAAGGTAGACTGGTATACGTTTGCTAGAAAAGTTTATTAGCAAACGCCTGTTGTGCTAGATGTGGAAAAATTATTCAAGTTACCAGTAAAGTACGATCAGTCTTAGCGTGCTTTGAAGGCCAACACAAACATTTTTGTTAGGGGCTGACAATCAGACAGCGAGCAGTCGTCCATGCTTTCATAGTCACGTACAATTTTGTAAGTCAAATTGTTTGTTTTGTGACTCTTGATTCATGTAACCTATCCACGCAATTCGCAAGAATCTGGTGAAAGCATAAGCGACTTTTAGTTGTCTGATAATTTTCATAGCTTTCATAGTCACACCTTAATAAATTGTTTTTGCTAGGCCTACAACGAAGGCTAGATCATTCTCTGCATTTGTTGTTGATTTGACTGAAGAGAAAGTGTTATTTTGATGTTTTGAGGTTGATGTTTTGAGGTTGACTTGTTGCTGCAGATAATAACTCCTACAATGACTGTAATACAGAGGTATCATGTGCTCCTCTCGGGTATAATGATATGTTTTGTTTTTCTGCACATGCAACAGGGAGAAGAAGCTCCATCTATTCTCTGTATTCTATGACCCAACGAAGCAACAGGATGGTAATGCCAGGTGGGAAAGACGACTTTTATAAACTGGTTAAACTGTTTGTGTTTGACTGATTAAGTCGTAAATTGACATCTGGCTAATAATGGACTATTTACTTTTTACTATCATCTAACTCACAGTACAAGGATAGGGCAATGTAGCAGTAACTTGCATTTGATAGTTCCTCTCTGCAAGCGTTTAATAAGTTCACAAAATGCAATCGAAGAAATAATTCATAACAATTAAGCACTTTTAGGTAGCTTCCCGACACATCCAGTAATCTGTGGTGCAAAACAATTTCTTTGTTTAGCTGTACGAACTGTATTTGTGAATGGTAGTTGCAAATTTGTAGGTTGAAAATTCTTAGAAGTTCACCTTCTCTTGGCCATTTAGCAAATGTTATGGGTAGCTGTTCGTGTGAAAGAATAGAAGGACTATGTACATATGTAAAGAAATACAAACAATACCGATTCTTTTATGCCTTTTCTAAGAGTAAAGAGGGCACTTGCTTTAAGGACATCTTGTGCGTCCCAATTGCTTTACAATTTAATTGCTGTATGCCAAACTATAGAGGACTATTCATTCTGGGTAAATAATAATGTATTGGTTTTGTATTTTAGCGGTGCCAAGAGCGTTGCAATCAAGGACCAAGGTGGTGTAACTAACCCGGTATACGATGAAAGGCCTATTGGCGATGTAAGTTGAGTCCGATTGTTGAAAGATGTCTTTATAACTGTATATGAATATCAAAATCATTAATGGATTGCCCTGATACTTGCAACATTGTTTGATAGTAATATTACCGTTTACTTTACCCATCGTATTACCTGTTGTTATGCACGTATCAGCAGCACGTACCACTATGATAAATGGTACAGTATTAAAGTTCAAGTTACGTTAGGGTTTTTTGGTTGATCGTTATTTTTGAATACTTGTATATGATCTGTATTTTGTTTCATAACAGCGAAATCAACACTGATGTGATTAACGTTTTCCAACACTTCCCGTCTCTGTCAAATTCGTTTCACTACTAGCTATTTGATATAGGACACTTCCAAGAACAGGCGAACAATGATCTACAAACGTATCGGGGTTTTTTAATTTCTTTGCTGTTTGTGCGAATTTATATGAAACCTTGACAATATTTCCTGTAGTGGATTTTACTCTAGGAGTCACACTATTACGTGATTGCGCAGTTTGACGAAATGTCTGTTGTCACCAGTATGAAAAAGAAATTTGTTTTTAGTGGTGATTATATTCTGGTGCATAGGACCATCGAATAAGTCAGGTGGTGTTGGTTTAGACGTCGACATCGTAGTACAACGAGCTTAAAAATTAACTATGCTATTTAAGGACCACGTAGCCTAATTAAACGTGCTACCTGATTATAATACAGAACCAAATAAACGAGCCTCAAAGGTGAAATTAGAACAGTGATCTAGGTGTCGAATCTATTGTTGCATTCAAAGAGGTGCTAAGTTGTGCAAGAAGGAGGCTCTGTTTGAGGAAGAGAGTAAGTTCCAAAGAGATGCGCGTGCTGATCAGTGTGAGAGAGAATGTTAGAAAATGGTAGGGATGGGAGAGGATTTGTAGTAACGACCGAAGTTTCCAAACGATCAGTAACGTGTCTTTAGAATTGACTAGTCGCATGACCCAAATACATTACAGCAACGATTTTGAAACGTTTATTGCTCCGTTATGTTCATTAGATTGCATTTCATAGCAATTGTTGCAATTTCATTTACTTCCGTACGTCAGTTCACACAACGGAGGATTAGAAAATGTTATGAAAGCTTAAGGAGTACGATCTTATGAAAAGATTGAAGACCCCCTGACGTAGCATTTAAAAGATGTGGTCACCATGATGGCTGTTTATTATTTTCTTGTATTCTTACCTTACTTTATCCCTCATCTGATAACATTTTCAGGGTCCAACTTTCAACTTTTTCTTGTTTTATCTTAGTATGCCATGGGCGAATTGGATGCAAACATGTTTTCGGATGACACTTTCAATGTACCAGTAAGTCTAACTATTGTAAGTATTTAGTGTCACACCACACAAACACCACTTCATTCACACTCGGGTTCAAACATTGCATTACAACCAATTGTATCTTATCTTTTTTGAATGCCTCTCATATTTGGTGTCATCCACCAACTACCTAACATGATGGTTGCAGCCGCCTCAATGTAGTTGCCAATCGATCATTCACCGGTAGGGCTCAATGTTTCTGCAATTCGGTAGAATACGACGTATTTTTACCAAATGGAGGTTTTAATGCCACATACTCGAAAACCACTGTCAGTATTTAAAAGTGTTTTTGATCGGCCGAAATTCTCATGAAGAGAGAAAATAGTGCAGTGAATCAAAAAGGCAAAAGCAAAATGATGTAACGTTACTAAAAGGAAAAAATATGAATAGTATCTTTCAAGTTATCGAACCATTTCAATGGGACTCGTGAATTGCAGGCCTTTACTTTTTGCCTATTTGGAAATAAGATAGATGTTTTTCAAGTATTTGTTATGGTTATTCACGTGTTCACACTTCTATAAAGCGAAAATCACAGACTCAAGCCTGTACATGTTCTTTTAAGGATGGCTGTTCCTTGCTAGGTTGTTTACGTCCAAACAGGGTAGTTTTAATATCGGACCCATTCCTCGTCACGTCTTTCTAGCCCCACGGGCCCACCTTTTTGTGTTTGAGGCCTGTGATATATCATCTATTAAAACATCATTTCGATAGGCTGACAACCCAGTTTTTTAATGACAATCTTAACTTTTTTGAGAGATTTGTACAAGTTCGCAGAGAGCTTTTAACTCCCCTGTGCTATATTTTGTTTAAGATTTCGTAGGGAGGTAAACGGGTCATCCTTTAATTGTAAGTACTTCGTACTTTACTCAGTCCTTTAAATGCCTTTGGTGGATGGCATCAGAAATGCGCGAGGTATGACACAGCACACATTTTTACACAAGAGAGGTGCTAGGAATGTTGGTTATGGAATACCATACGTGGTCACCAAAGACCTAAGTAAATCTCATTGTCAGATTTCTTTCGTTATGAATATTAAGAATAGGAAAGAAAAAAGTGATAAACTTACTTTAGATGATTAAATCCCTTTTTGCAATGGAAAGGGATAGAAGGATTAAAAATAGTGTTTTTTTATGTCTTTGTGTTCTATTTGGTTTTTCATGATGTTTTCTCATCATTGACTTTGATTTTCTTGCAGACTGAAACCAAAGGTGGTGCTAATTCGATGGCGAATCCTCTTTATCAGGATCCATACATCGAATACGACAATAGTCCATTGTCAGAATTTTAGTGGACTCGTGTGGCAAGACCACATGGTAACTTAGCTTGTACCCAACTTTCCTTTATTGACTTTTACACTCGAAAATGGATATCAAGACAGATAAAGACTCGAAGATAATGCAAAACTGTTCTAAACGACTGTCATCAAATTGATGAAAAACTCTCTTCTCTAGAAACCCTTGACTATTGTTGATGCGTTTTTGCTGTACATCGAATTCTCTTGATTTTATTGAATATTGTTGCTAGACAACAAAGATTAGCAAGTTTTATAAGAGAACATATTTGAGAATAATATTATTTTTGTTGTTCTTGTCAGCAATTGTTACCCTTGTACAGTGATAAAGATTATAGATCATTCATGTCTTTTAGGTTCTAATAAACGTTTGCTAGATTTTGATGGTAGATTTTTAGATTGATTCTTTGGGACCGGTTACAACTTTCTCCGATGTTATGTTGAGCCACTAGTTAAATGTCTAGGTTGATGTCGTGCAGCTTCGCCACTTGTCTGTTAAAGGCCTCTACCGAATTTGAAGCCAGGTCTTGCTGTATGACAGAGAATAGGTTATGTTTAGCGACGTAATGCATTGAGGTGCTTGATAATGCCTTGCAGCAATGCCATGAGCGTCAGGAGCAGATAAGAACAGTCTCAACCTGACCCGCGCCACCGTGAACGCTCTTTAGTAGCCACAAAGTATTACTGTACTGGTCCTAATCCCTTTAACAATTAGCAGAGGATATTCTGTATCGCGAAGTCACATGCCTGAGCCAACGATATACTTAAAGATTACTCGGTTCCTTTTCTGGCTCTAGAATCTTGTCAAACGCACTGATATAGTTTTATTGCTAGTTGAAGGATAGTTAAAGATTGGGTTGATGATAGTAACAGGGTTCTAGCTATGAAGGTCAAAGCAATGTACATTGCGTTTTTTCAAATCAACCAACGCGCTCGGTCCAATGTTCTGTAAATTACGGGTTTTGGTGCTTTGGTGGCCTTGTTTCTGAGGGCGCATACCGAGTTTAGAATATATTGTATTGGAATATTTTCACTGGGGTCATGTGTGGCGCAACGTAAGCCTGTGGACACAACCAGAAGTTACACTAGGTGCAAAAATCACAATTTTTCTTCTTAGATTTTGGGTTGGTTGTAGAATTTGTAATTTGATTGTCATCTCGTCTGTTATGGGCCTCTTTATTCGAATAATGACGCGATGAATGTAGTGACGTGTTTTTACATTTATTAAGGGAATGTTCATCAAAGCATACGATCCAGCCAAGATATAGGTGAAGCTAATACAAGACTTACGTTGATTTTATGTTTTAGGAATTTTTCTAACTTGATTATATAATGTTGGAATTTCTCAAATGGGTCTCTTGTATAAATGTAAATTTTTCTGTGGAAAATGTTAACGTGGTTTCGAATTGATGAACGCAATTACATATCTGTGTATTCTTTAACTCGGTGTTCTGATACTTCTATGTACTAGAAAGACACTAGAGAAGTAGAAAGTTTGTCACCACCGGAACTCGAACCCGTGACCCACGCTATCGTGGCATGTGCTGTATCAACTAAGCATGGTATCTATTTCTCTGGTTGCCACATTAGCTCCCAATTATCCACCGATGGGCAATCGACACCCAGCTGGCCGAGCCAAAGTTCGATATGGGTGATTAAATTATGTCACCAGTTTGGTAGGTGAGTCAGCGTATCCATTAAGGCCGTGGTTTCTTTTCCCATTTAGTGACACTGGAGCTGTATCTCGGAAGCAGAAACACTTCTATAGAGAACTACCAAAACCAAGAATTCGGGTACCCTCCTGTTTCCTTTGGGATACAGTTACTGCCAACTCGCTTGAAAAGGCAGCCATTGAAGTATTCCCCGCTCGATAACAATGCAATCCCCACACGATCCCCACTTAATTATGATGCGCGCCATTCAGCTATGATTGAAGATGGCGTACCTTTCTTTCACCTTTCTATCGCAATGTCGCTGAAGTTTTTTGTATTTAGCTTGGAGTTTGAGTCGAGAACCTTTTACCAATCTGTCAAAGGCTACAACGTGATTGGTTAATTACATCTGAGGTTAATGAATGCCCCACTTACTTGATACCATTTTGTTCTTTTTGACTTTACTATGAACACACACCATCACCAGATCTAAAGTGGGATTTGCGCTCAGACACAAAATATCGTTCCCCTAGTGAAACCACTGTTTCAATGCAGTCAAAAGTGCCAGTGTGACTACAGCTAATACAACGTTTGAGCAGCAGCATTAAGTTCCTTAAGTGGGAATGTAACTATTGTTCCTTGCAAAAATACACGTTGTTAACCGTCATTTATATTGAAAAGAAGAAACTTGAATTGTGTGTGGTTGCAAGTCCAACTAAAACCCATTCTTGGCAGAGTGTTGTTATAACCAACGTTTTTTACCAACTCCAGTTTTACATCCTTGTTACTTAAAACCTTTTAGCTTGATGACACTTGCTGTTTTAAACTTGAGGGACAGGTTTCAGGACTTAGTAATTAATTAATTCTTTGCAGCTATAATTGTGATTTTCATGTGAGTTATGAACACAATGGAAAACTCCCGTTTCTTCATGTTTTCATTTTATTCAGCAGCTGTGAATTAGCCATCTCAATTTACCATAACACACTGAAATGCTGAGCTCTGCAGTTTTGCTCTCAACAAAATGTTCTGTATAAACACGAGGTGTTTCCGAGCACTTTCTTTGTAACTGTTAACAATGCTCGTTGTTCGAGAAATCAACGAAACCACCAAATGAGAAATCACCAAATCTAAGGCAATTTCTTATTTAGATAGCTACAAAGGTGAACAGAAACAGCGTTGCAACGAAACCGAATCAACTTTCTGTAATTCATCTACTTGGACACACTTGAAATCCCAGATTTGTGAGAGGTAGCTCACGCAGTTTGTTTAGTGCGTTATTTGGAGCTAGATCCTTGTTCCAGTTCAGGGTTGTCTAAGGAGACCATTTCAACCTACGCAAATTAGCAGTCCTATTTTGTTGAGGCAGGAAGACTTTATTTAATGGTTAAATTATTTTAAGAGCCCATTGGTTTATTGTCAACTTTAATTAATTCTAATACTTACGTTTTCTATAATTCAACAGAATTTTATTTACGTCACAATTTTACTGCATATTTATAAATAAAAACCTTAAATTAAATACAAACACTTTTGTCAACATATATATCAATATATTGTACTATTCAAGAGTTGATTTCATTATTCCACTTTTATTTTGCATATAACATTGTAAGAGCCAGAAGGCTTCGATCGCAAGACTATGCCCGCTATTGTGTGCTAGTCTTACTTTCTGTGTCGCTTAAACTGAATGCAGACTAAAAGTGTATAGAAAAATAATTCAAACCTTCCAACTACATAGCCTCGGAGGTTAGTGGGTAAAGATGTGCACGTAGCCGGATAAACATTGGGAAAAAGTAAGCGACGTTTTGTACTAGCGATATTGGGCTAGTTGTATGAGTGATTGTCATAGTGTAGGGCTGAACCTTAACTTAAGGCTAAGAGAGAAGAGCAGAGCCAAAAGAAGACCCAAGTGAAGGTGGACAGATGAGGTCAAGGAGAAGGCCGCATGCAAATGCACAAGAAAGGCGCGCCATCAAGAGGCGTGGAGGAAGTTGTGGATGCCATCTGCCAGCAGTGGTGTTACCGGCTAAGAAGAATAAGAATCTGTATGATACTTAAGGAAGATTAATATTTCATTGATCCGTTGTAATTAGAACTAGATATTGATTCTTTTCAGGGAAGAAAGTGAAAGTCTTAGGCTTTATGGCAAACGAGTTCCGCAGCTTTGTGATACAGATAACAGGGGGGAGAGAGATTGCGATATCAATATGTAGTTGTTTCAAATGAGTTCTAGAAAGATGCTGAAATGGTTCTAGGGTACTTAAGGAACCTTACTGTTATCATGATGAATAGTTACATATCGTTTTATTTTAGAACCCACTTCCTTAACAATTTTTGAGAAAGTTCTTACATTTACAAGTTATCGATGGTGATTGATCAACCTTGGTCAGTAGTTTTCATTTTGCGCTACTATTTACTGAAAATGCTTATTTAAACACTGAACCGAGGTTCAACACTTTCAGATCTGTAATAATAAAACAGATCATATATAAACAGATATAAACAGAAAATATACGGCTATAGTTTTACAATATCTGCTTTCAAATGAAAGAGAGGATAATGCGTCAATGTGTGAAAAATTGCATCGATCTCATTCCCAAAAGACTATTTATCAAATCATTTTAAACCAAACACATAAGAGGACAAAAACTTTTCTAGAAAACTGAGCCAGTACTTCGATCCACTGCTGATAGTTAAATCACCGCCAACGAATTCTTCCATGTGAGGAGAATTTTATTTCTAGTTTCAAGATAAAGTTAGTTGTCTGCCAGTGATGAACGGGTACTCGACCTTGTTTACATCAAAAGTTAAGCTCATGCCACCATCTAATCAACAACTGTTTTATTCACATACTTCCTATTAATTGTGTCTAATAAACCTTATGAACATGGGCTTGATCGCTGGCAAATGAGTGGCATTGATATTCATGATAGGTAAGTGGGTGGGTGGGGCACTACATTGTTTGTACTCTTCACATTTAAAGTAAAAACGCAAAATAAGTTGATCTTTTCAAGCAAATCTTACAATTTGAAATTTTGTGTCAACGTGCTTGCTATGTGGCCTTAAGGATTCACTCTTGTTATTTCGCATGCTGAAAGGCAGGTTTTGAGAAACTCGATGTAAAAGAATTCTCAAAGTTCTGTATTTGCTTTAGTCTGCGCTTGTGTTCAGACAACTATCAGAACATCTATTTGCGTAATAATTATTGGAAACAATACCCTTCTCCTACCCTTTATTTTCATCTGATTCCTCTAGACGTTTATTAGTTGCAGATGTTAGTAACTAACTGGGAAAGAGCAGTGTGTGACGAATGCTTCTCATTTGCGGTGCTTGGCAGAAGTCAGCCCCTCCTCCTACTGACACGGATCGTTGCTCATGTCTACAAATGTTTCCTACTGGCTCAAAATAGAATCATAAACACAAAATCAAAAATTCTAAAGTTTTTTCTTAAGTAGATGGCACCAGTTCTTGCTCAAAGAGGATAGTTTAAACATTAGTAAACAAGTAGCAAGTCGGGTGTAAAGACCAATTCCTGTATTTAATTATCTCAAGCTTGTACTTTTTATCACGCTCCTGAACTTGTAATTCATCAGTATGTGTCCACGACCCTTAATCGTAATGGTCTGGTGTGATTTTCTTTCAGGATGTGGAAATATGCAATATTGAGTTGACTTGAATATTCTTATGGCTATGTTTTCTTCGCTCGTCACAAAAATCTCCTCCAAACAGATCGTCTTTCTTTTTTGCCTTTTCATCGGATGCAGAGCAATACAATTGTTTGGATGGAAAGGTAAATTGATGTATTTTATTCTTGTTATGATATAAGAGAATTGACAGGAGAGGATTGCTGCCGTGTTTCATATTTTGTCTAAAGATTTTCTTCCTTTTCCCGTCCCTGTGGAGTAGGTCTCTCTCATCTTCCTTTGAACATTGTGGTTTAATTAAGGAACGTGGGGTAATTCGTTCTGTAAGAAGTGAGAACTTTCTGAGCCTCAAAGCGGAGCTAGAAAACTCAATTCCTTATTTCATTTGCTCCCTCGTTCTCGTATATCATTTGCTTGTTCTCTCCCCTTTGTAATTTTCCATTCTGTTAGTCGTAAAATGGAGAGTTAGGCTTAGATGGATAAAGCTGCGGCTCCACAACACTTCATATTAATACCATTGTCAAGTTCTAATGTATCGATGAGCAGCGATCATCCATTACTACATATTGAAGACACGAGCTGTTGAATGTCTGTAACAACATGGTACCAACAGTGACCTAGCTTTAAGACCTACTGTATAAATAAGTAAACAGAAAAAGGAAAAGGGACAATCTGTTAGCACTAGGTTTTTAGGAATGTGCTTACTCTAGATCACGAATCCTTAACCTGATAATTGATGACTTAGATCTTTCCCTGTTCACATGATGACTTTTGTATTAAATTGCAAGCCACATCCTAGGAATTTCAGGGTTACGCCTAAAAACTCAAAACTATAACTAAGGAATAAAGCACTGTCATAACATATAACCTTTGCTGATGTGACCTTTCCGGAAGTGACCTCTGGTAGTGCTTCAAACTCAAGGCAATTCATTTTAGGAGAAATGCTGTTCATCTAGAAGGCAGAAATTAGGTTTATCAAAATGCTTATTGCAGCAATATAATTTTGTTTTGTATGCATGGTTTCATATATTGATAAATGTCATTGTTTATAGACTAGTTTGTTTGTGGTACAAAATAAGAATATTGCACGAAATAGCGAAAACATTGTGTACTTAAAAGCTTTTTTCGTCT
>JAAAKM020003739.1:0-12245 GCA_010016025.2 Alatinidae sp. Z8VKAUB7J3 | reverse complement strand
AGGGATATGCCGTTTTGCAATATTTCTTCACCAAAGGAAAATTCAAAAACGTACGGAACAAGCAAAGAAATACAATGCACCACGAAACTTTGTCTGCCTCTAATTTTCGCCCGAGGGGGGCGAAAATTAAAGGGAGCGAAAATTCTAGGGAGGCGAAATTTGAAAGGAATAAGGTATACTGCAAAATTCCATTAATGACATAGGACGTACTGTGATTCAATGTAACGTCTTCAATCAACCAGCTCTATTCGCTTCAAAAATCACATATGTCTTCACCGCAGACAAAGTACTGTCGTGCTATAGAAATCTCTAATGTAAGAAAAAACGTTGCCCAACCCAATATGTCAATAACGCAACAGTCAATTAAAGCAAAGTCCATGCATGGACTTACTGAGACCCTGATTAAAGCAAATGTAGTTTATCAGCCCCCTTACCAACTATTTCAGTTTCTTCTGTTGCCATTAGTTCTTTTAGGACTGGTGCAGAACTTGCTGTAGCTGTTGTGGTGGTACTTGATGTTGTGCTTGTCGACGTAGAGGATTCTGTAACACCACTACCAGTGCTGACTAACTTGCTTCCTCCAACAAAGTTAATCTTCTGGGTTGTGCTATTTGTAACCGTGGGTGTTGTATCAGGAACAGTCTTTTTCACTGTAGCTGATGATGACGAGGGAAGTTTTATTTCGGGCACTGGCTTTCCAAGTTTCTGATGTAGTTTGACTGTCTGGAAGGCAAAAATTTGGAGAGAAGAACCCTCAGTGTCAAAACAAAGTATTAATTATTTACACATGTTACATCTTCACCTTGCTGAGCGGTTAAAAATGAAAAATTACCTCACGTATTTAGGTAGAAAATTGTTTGTGGCAAACTACAACATCGCCAATGTAACATCAGATATACATGTTATGACACCTCCGCTTGCAGATTTAATCTTGACAACAATAGTTTTTGTGCCTGGCATCAGTAAAAAATTAGAGTGATTACTTTTATTTCACTCACAGAAATATGTTAATGGTACATATCATCATACGACAGGCACTTGACATTATTACTACAATTTTCTTCTGATAACCCCACACCACCAGTCCAATGTTGCATACAAAACTCTTTGTGTCCATTGCCTGAACGTGCTGCCATCAATGAAAGTCCTACATGAATACACTAATCCATTCCCATTTTGCAGTAATAATAAATAGAATCACGACAAATGAGGCAATGTGCCATGTTTTGTCAGGCTATTCAAATGCTACTCTCTTCCTTATCTGAGTCAGCCCAAATATCCGTATCTCTGACTAATAAGTTCCCACTTACAAGCCCTTTATATTTCTCATAACAACTTTCAAATAACAGTTCAGACTTAGTCTTAAATCATATAGAGAAAAAAATATGAATTTTAAACAACAGTAAACATTCTAGCAATAGAAATACCTTGACGTGTCTTGCACCTTTCACATGTGCAGCATATGCATCTGTCCCCGTGCAAGTGACATCACACAACTCACATCTAAATGATCCTGGGGGTACAGGTTCTTTATTCTGTGTTTGCACAGATGCAGCTTTCTTCTTATGTCGTTGGCCTTCTAAATGTTCTTTGTAAGTCTAACAAGAGGTTAAGACATTCACAGTCGTGAATTACTAAAGGTAATCTTGTTTTTGTTTCAAAACGAACTGCATAGACAGTTTAACTCGTGCCTTGACTAACAACAGCCTACTGGGCCAACAATGTGCCAACTGTACTGCCCATGTATAGCTCTGGCTAAACAGCCTATTTTAAGTCCAGAACAAATACAGAACTCATCAGTCTAGTAGTTTTCAAATTTCTATCATTTTTTCTAAATGCATCTTTGAAAATGGTTGCTTTGCTGATAACGTCTCCTTTACTTACAGAGATAATATTGAAGACACCAGAAAAATAAAAAATACGACACCACTTGGGCTCCAACCTGTCACCCACACTATTGCAGTGTGTGCTCTTTTAAGTGAGCTAGGTGATCTTCAATGTTCACATATTGTTCCTCAAGTTGCCACATTAGCTCCCAGTCATCCAATGGTGACATATTTTCTATTTCTCAGGTGTCTTAAATTTTAACCTTTTAAATCCTCCCTTCTTGATGGTACCTACTTAACACAGATAAATATACCCTAATAAGGATTAGCCAGATATTTTCAGTGTATAAATAAGTAACGCAAGCAGAGTATATTACCAACCAGTGATCACAGCATGAAAGCATAAACATTTGATAATCAACAAGATTGATTTTGTGTTTATAAAAGTCCTCACCTGTGGTCCAGCACAGCTTATTTTGCATACTTCACAATAATGTAGTTGTGCTTGCTTGGGTGGCTGTCTTTGGAATGGTGGTCTCTGTTGCATCTTCTGATTCTGGTTTAAGCGAAACTGTGGCCTGTCTGATTTCTGCCACGTCCCTTTTGTCTGCTGTGTTTGTTGCTGTAGGAAGTTTGTGGCTGCATTGTATACAACACTTTCGTATGTGTTTGCATGCTGAACACCCTGTTAGAAACAAAAACACCAAAATTCCTTAAAAGCAAAAAATTTCAAACAGAGTAGAAGAACAAAATTCAAAGATTTGAAGTCTATTTGTCCTAAAAATGGGGCTACATCACGAGATATGATTAGCACTTCAAACTTACGTTGTGATTCAGGTCGGCATTTGACAGGGCTACCTTCAAAAATGGAGAAAGGACTTTCTCTAATTACATACATATTCCTATCAAATCAAAGATTATACTGGACTGTATGATACCTCAACAGATATACCCCGTGAGAAACAGAACGAAAAGAAATAATCATCCTTGTATTCAGATGGGTAGCCAACAGATAAACCAAACCATAAAATTAAAAATATTGACTTGTTCTGTGGTTTTTGAATATATACTTTTTGCAAATTCTATACAATGTGCCAGGCAAAGGTACACAATACCATCTTTCATATAATTGTGAAAAACATTTCTCTGCGATTCGAAAGGCTGGAAGGAAGTGATATGTTAATGTAAAAGTCTTCTGTTTAATATCTTAATAAGCAAATAATTCAATGTTGAAAAATTATTTTAACAACACATATCTGTAATAAAGAAGTCTGTTCATTACTCAATTAACTCCATTAGCATTGCCAAGGAAAAAGCCATATCAACAATCTAGGAGCTAAGCTGAACCTTGTAGCTACAAAGAATAATACCACAAATGGGCACAGAGATTTAATAGACAATTTTTGTTCAGGGTGATATCCAAGGATAGTGAATTGTTCCACTCCAGCTTCCAATAGACACCCATAGTTTGCAAGGGGCCTGGATCTGCACTTAGAAAAATCAACTCCTCCTACAAAGACAACCCCCACCTGGAAGAAATTTTTGGCATAATTTTCCAAAAGTTCAAATCGCTGCTTCCCACCAGTAATGAAAATAGAAACACTAATTTAGGTTCTTCTATTGAAACATTTCCTCACTTGAAAGCTTCCATAATACCACTTCCTTGAAGAAAAACACCCGAACACCCTACTTCTTGAGAGAGAAACTTTTCTTAAGTTAGGTGAATCAGAATTGCTTATACAACTTTTAATTTGAAGTGGATACCACCGTGTAATGAATTTAGTTTAGACTGGTTTACAACTCCCACCTGTAAATGGAATTTGAGCCAATCCCCACCTAGACAAATTTTTTTGAAAATGCTTGACCCCCAATCTGCTTGGGGGGTGGGGGGTGGGGGTAGTGCAGAGGTGCGATCTATGACATCCAGCAATAACTCCTAGTACAGTTTGCACAATCCACTGTGCTTCATCAAACTACAATACAAAATTGGGATATGGCATAGCATCCTGTCCCCCAAGGAAGTGTGGGGGGATAACATTTTCACCCCAGGCCCATACTCGAGGGCAGTATTTGTAAATGGTGCATACTTGGATATTGTATATAACATTTGTAACTTTTACTAAATGTAAACCACAGGAAACTGTAAATACCTTCTGTGGTGCCTTGTGTTGTTGTTGTTGCTGTGATGGTGGTTGATGTTGTGTGCTTACATTAGATGAAGCTGAGGTATGTTGATTGCTAAAGTTGCCACTTTGCTGGTTACTTCCTTGACTGGAGGCATATCCTGAACTTGCTGAAGTGTGTGTCTGTCCTTGTCTACCATATCCAACATATCCTGACGAACCAGCATTGCTTTGTGACATGTAACTTTGTGACTGCTTTGACATGTGACCCATGCCTCCCTGGACCTGGGATGAAGGGTATATTCCTGATGCTGATGCAGATGTGGAATAACCACTCTGTTTCATTCCCTGTGATCCATAGCCAGAATATGATGGTCCTAATGAAAAATGAGAAAATTTAAGCCTAGTATCTATTTTTAAAAACATGAAGGCTTGAGGAATGCCACAATATGATGATACTAGTTGAAAATGAGCACGTTTAAGCCTAGTATCTATTTTAAAAAAACGTAAAAGTGAGTGGCATAGGTGAAGTGGGGCTTGAGGGCATCACAGCCATTTACAGGGTTGTCCCCTGGGTGATTTTGCTCAAGGGTCTGAATATGGAAACCATCCCATGTTTCCAAGTATATCTGTAGAGAGATGACAGCACACTGTCATAGCAAACAATTCTGGCATTGCCCACTGGAGCAGTGTATAAAGAAATAATAGGGAGTGCTTCAAATACTGCCAGCAGTATTTGTATGCTTGCTATCAGTATCCACTATAGACAAATTTACATATTAAGATTCCAGTATCACAAATACAACATTCAGTGCATATGTGCTGATTATGACTATAGGATTTAAGAATTAAGTGAATTAAAATAAAGCCATGAGGAAAAAGGAGGATGCAATCTATTGTGCACCAAGTATGTCCCTCTTTGAATTGAGGCTTGATGGTGGAGATGATTTATTCTTCTGAAGGTCCTACAGCTTTTGCTAGGTGTTAATAATTCTCCAGCTATTTAGATGGGCAGACACTACACATATAAGCTGTACAACTGTTATGTATAGTCTCAATTGTATGTAGACTTCTACCCTTTAATACTTTTATACACGTAGGCAATTATATCCCCCAAAACATCATGGTGATGTAATTTCCTGACAAAGCCAACAGATATTGTCATATCTTGTCCAGTACTGTGACTTCGTGAAAGCAAGTTTTGATAAATTGTATGTAGTGTATACTGACTTACCCCCAATTTCTGACAAAATAAGGGCTTGTTACAAGTGTAAAACAACCTAAGTTAATTTTAAACATCTATTTATAACATTAACAACATTAATTTCCTTTGCAACAACATTTGGCTGATGTATCACATCATGTTACACCTTTACAACTATTCAAATATAAAAGATTGGTAGAATTTCCTTCATTTTCTGTTTCATACTGGTCTATGAACTGGAAACTTGTCTATCCATAAGGGCTAAAGCCCTGTACAAAGGAGCTCAACTTTCCACTAGACTTTGACAAATTTGAAAAGGTTCGAACCTCACTAACCATTGCTATACAAGGCTAAAAAAAGCTCCGTGACTTCACTACACAAGGTGACTCAACAAAAGTCAAGTGAAGTCTAGAGGAAATACGAGGCAGTTTTTATAGGGCTGAAAACTGTTGCTAGGACAAAAAGTTTTGTCATAAATGGGCAATTAAGGAGCAGTTTTTCAAAATTTTGTAGTTGCACTAACCAGGTACTTAATTACTCTCATATACCTACACACATTTGCTCACTCGCGATTGTAGATTACAGGTTTTGTCTTCAAGTTGTCCGTAAATTGACTGGTTATTTTGGTCATGGTTTCAGTCTTGCCATAGCTGGCATTTCTGCTTTCACCCTCCAATACGGAATGACATCAGGCTCATGTGAAAAAGACTTTGACGTTGATGAGCCCAATGTCAATAAAATGGTAGTGTGACATCATCTGCTTGCTCTCCCTGTCAATAGGGTATTACTTGTTCAAAATGTTCAAATTCTACCTGTTACTTATCTCTGTTTGTCAAAAGTTAACCGAGCAACAAAAGGCACATTTTAAGGTGCATTCATTCAAGTGCAGTACTGTCCCTATCACTGAAAAGAAGACCAGCTTGTCTAACTGGTTATGTTGATACATCCAATTTTACAGAAAACCACAAACATATTGTATTGCAGTTTTAAATGAAACAGATTGCAATAGGTACGGAACACTAATTAAATGAAAAAGTGTTATATCGACATCTATTTTGCCTTTTGCTTATCTCTTTTTAGTTTTTATAATAAACTCTCATGCCTTAGGGTTTACAAAGTTGGTTACTTGGTTTGCTCTTTAATGAGTAGAAGAAAGTTGATTAACTTGCTATTTTGGATTTTTACACTTATGGGGTTAGGCTTCTTAATTTTGTAGCTACTAAACCAATGCTGAAGACTCTTTTATTCCTTAAAAAAATGGTATTTTAAGGGTATCAAGATGGTAAGAATGCCCTACCATGTACCACTGATAACGTAGGAATATTAGTCTCTAACATACTGCAAAAGTTTATGCATTTGTTCAAAATTGTATTGAGCCAAGGACTTTCAAAAGTGTGCTGCGGCAACATCACATATACCCTATCACCTTATAAATTTTGAAGACCTCAGTGCGGAAATTAAATATTCGATACGGATGAACAAGTTTAAAAAACTGTTTCCATTTGCAAATCACAAATATATAATATCCTATGCAAATTAAATTAACGTCGTTCAAACCAGCAATTTTGAACGTCAACAGGTATTCCATTTGCGTGGAATGTTCATTTAATGCATGAATGGTTAAGCACATTGCTTCTAGGGTACGTGGTCTCGAACTAATTGCTCATCTATCATAGCCTTTGGGTATCCTGAGGGGAGACACTGCATACCCCCCTCTCGTGCTATGCCACGTGTTCAGAACAGTGTCATGGTTGCCCGATGCGAATAGGAGCACAAGATAGTGCTACTTTACATGGCTAGCGAGTCCTTTGCAATATTAGCTGATAAACGTCTGAGGGGGGCGGTAAAGGGGAGGTACTAGGTCCGCCTTTAACAAGGCTACACAGTGATACATATCTCATAAGTAACTTCTTTAATCCATTTTGATTCGGGGTCTACGATGATCTAACGATGTCAAAACCATACAAGTTTAGTATTGGTCTACGGAAACAAATTGTGTAAGAGCATCATGGAAAGCAGCAAGTATTGGGTCCAAAAGTGTACTGATACCTCACTGAAAAGCAACCCTTTTTAGCTCTAAGACGTTAAGCCAGCAGAGCCGCGAGACACCCAAAGTTTCGAGTAACGGGCTTTAAAAGGTTAACTAGAGCATATCTACATAATCTACGCCAGCCGGAGTAAAAGTAACACGACAATCCTGCATATAATGACACGATCGTTCTGAATCTTTCAGCAATGAAGGGCCAACGCGGTTTTGCCGGGCAGGTGTATGGTGAATGGATCCGCTCTGTTGAATCGTCCCTTTCACGCTGCAAAGTTAGTTATCAGTCAGAAAATACAAAAATCTTAAATGCATACCTTGTGAATTTGAACTATAGTAGCTCTTTGTATCATAGCTACCGCTATCACGACCCATGTAGCTGGAAGCACCATAAGAAGAACTCTGAAGTGAGCTTGACTGGTCTTGCCTGCCATAGCCATACGCTGACGAGGATGGAGCGTACGAGCTTACATCGTAACCTTGTTGCACCATCTGTCTTGGTGTTGACGAGACTGGGGGTGCATAATGGGCTTGCGAAGCATATGCACCACTTGAACTCTGGGCTGGGTATGATCCTGCTGCCTGAACATTTGAATAACTTTGTGATTGTCCTCCGCCATACCCATAGCCGTAGCTGGCCATCTTCGATCGATGAGGCTAGGGAAAGAGGAGAGTCTGGGTAAGAGCACATGTTAAGAAATCTCCAGATACGGGACATTTCCGCTATTTTTAATAGTACGCATGCGCTTTAGCCAAGTATCATCTGACGTTCCCACTGATCTCAAAACAGGCTTTTTTTGAGATCAGTGGACGTTCCCAGCAAAGCAGGCGAAGTTGCTGTACTTTGTCGCTGATTTGCCACAACGAAGGCGTTATCATGGGCTCGCCGCCAGGGTTAAAAATTTCAGTGGGGCTATTATTCCGTTTGTTGTTATTGTCGGAGGAGTAGATAATGCTTCAGTAAAACCTACAATGTTTGATCTTGAATTGAGAATTTGAGAGGGCTGATCGTGTACTTGGGGATGTAAGCTCTCCATAGCCCCCAACGCAACGATGGCTATGTTTAAGTAACCTTTGATAAAACCAGTAACTATATCTCGAGGTTGATTGAAGCCTGTCACTAAGGAGTAACTAAATACGGAGTACCCTAGCATACATGCCCATAAACATCTAAATCAGAAAGTCAAGAGTCTTTTCGGCAGCGTTGCACAAATCGAGACTAATAAGATTCAACGCAGCTTCAATTCCAGATTTATTTTTTGACGTTGCGTACTTACAAGCCCTTGTTTTGATTGTAGACGAGGAGCCTTGTTTGAATTATAGGTTTATTGTATATTTTTCAACGAGGTTTGCTAAGTAATACTAAAACATGTCAAGTGTTATGTATAACAAGACTTGAGCATTTACTTTTTACATTTAATTGTAAGGACAGCATTTAGTAAAAAGAGAGAGTTGATCAGAGCGCGAGTTGTTACTAAAGAGGACTCTTAGAGGACTCGTCCTCAACTTTGTCAAAAAGAAACTTCAAATCTTCCTAGAGATCCTTTTCGTTCTTGAACTAGGAATACTCAGATGTGTAGGAATCTTTGATATGAGTCCAAAATGTAAGTTTAGTCTTCATAATTACTTTCAAATACGGTGGAAAATTTCGAAGATTAAGATTGTTTCTTTTATTTTTAGACGTAACAGTATTCAAGGCCTCGCTTCCATTATCACTTTGATCTAGGAAATCACGTGTAAAGCTGATTGTGTCATTTCATTTTACCTTTCATTTTAAAATTGCCCATAACTGAATCACTTTCAAGGTATCTGTACTTTTTGATTGTTTGGTTAGAGTTACATAATGTGTTTAGCGAGTACCAGAGACAAGAGACCTGCTTTTGGCGACAGGAGTCTTTGGAATCAATGACAGGAGGGAAACCTCTTCCAATTACGTCATGTGTATTTGTGATTTCAACTGGTGCTGCTTCTGTCCGTTATTGCTTTTGAATTCTTAACATAGATGAAACATTTTATCATCGAGCAGAAAGGGTTGGATATAATCAATTTTCAGAAGATTCTAAAGACAAAGAAAGTTTCTCTGAAATCTTCATAAATGTAATTATTTCAAGCCCTCTTGACAGTGCTGGGTTGTGCAAGTGCAGACTCGTTGCACTTTGATATTTGGAACCCTCATCATAATAGTAAAAATATTAAAAGTATCTACATGTTTTCACTTTCCCTATTAGCTTCACGTCCACCGGTAGGGTTCGAAGATCTGGCATACAAAATTTGCCAACTATGTCAAAAATGTCGATAGTTAATCACGATATCTAGTGTACGTAGAAAATAAATTAGTCTCTTCCTTCTTTTGGCCGAAAGAAAATTTTCGAATAAACACAAAGCGTTTATTGAGTCCTAATGCGTGATTTTTTGGCTCTGTTACAGAATTTTTTACATTTTCATATCTCGGGCCTGTCCTATGCGCAGAGACTGTACTACGCGGTACAAGTTCTATCAGATTAATGAGATACTGCCCTCTCCTCGTTGCTACTTTGCAGCTTTCAATGGGCTTTGAACAGCGTGATGGCCCAGATGGCAGTCCTTCTTCGATCATGTCGAGAAGTCTCTGTCCTCCAAACTGCGTAAAGCTGAATGTCGATGGCTACCGGTGAATCACTGAGAGCTAATCTGGTGATTAAAAAAGTAGAGTATCCTAACATCAAGGTTCACCTACGTTACTTAGTTGATTTCACGCTGAGAATGCATGAGTAATAGGTTCGAATCCCGGTGATAACATATATTCTAGTTATCTGAAAACTTTTTAAAAACGGACAGAACATTTTGTATAATCGAGAATTTTCCAGGGGGCACACAGTATAAGCCCATTGCTTGTAGTACATCCATTTTTCTCATTGGCAGCCCTTCAACTGATACACGTGAGGTTTTTCAAAATACTTTACACAATTTTAATTGAGTTGATAACAATTGATTTTAATCAAGACTGTGCTATTCTGCTCAATTGATCGCTTCACACTTATCAAAACAGTGTTATTCCTGGTCAATACGATTAATACTTCTGAAAATGCTGTTATTCCTGATGACTCTAGAGAACGAAATCTCAACCCAATCTACAGATGTCAAACTCGCCTTTTGGAGTATACAGAAATAAACATTTTCAATATTTCCGGCATAAAGCATTTATGAGACGCTTGAAGCTCCCGTACTTCAATCAGCATTATGCTTCCAAGTAGTTCAAAGCCATCTCCAATGCTAATGCTTTCTGCCTGACTTTCAAGTTCTTTCTTACGGTATTCATTCACCGTTCGATCCAAATGCTTGATGTTCTAGGAATAAACGAAGTCGTACCAAACAGATGCTTTCTTTCTTGAACTGAATGCAATTATCTGCCCTGCTCTGCTCATAACCTCAAGCATGCAAAAATTCTTCGATTGATTCAAGGATTTTTGCTGCCTACTACAACCTAAATAAGCTAAATTTGCATAAAATTTACTAAATGATAAAATTTATTAAATTTGCATACCAAATCAAAATAATCCTTATGCACATAACCTTCTGGCTTCCCAAATTAGTTTCTCTTCGGTAGCGCCCCTGGAGCAGTTATCAAATGAGCAAACCCTTTTGGGAAGGTCCTAATGAGAATACCCATCGGATCGTTTTCTGCAACTGTATCGCGTACAGCAAGGCAAATGTCTTTTTATAGTGGTTGTCAGGGTGGTAGTTCCTTTACTCTTTTGGGCAACATTCAATTTTGAACGATAGATAATTATTCTGCACAGAGATTTCTTCTCAAAGTGTTGTTCTAAGCTCTTCTATCCATGCTTTTACTTTACTTTCTCACGGGATCGACCATAGATGTAAGAACCGCTGTGAAAAGACAAATAAATTGTCAGGACTGCAAGATTTCTCGCTTTCTGAACTTCATTTGGTTCTTAGCTAAATCTTCTGGTGCAAGCACCTCTTCGCACATAACAATATCTCATATTTGGTAATGAATAGCTCATATGTTTTGGCCTATAAGGAGAATACACATTTGAAACTTCCAACTGCGGTAGTTGTCCCTTTTTTTTGTCGACTTTATGTCCAAAATTCTCCTCCATCCAGTCAGTTTGTGTCGCAAGAAACCTCAATACTTTAAGTGTCCGTATGCAAATACATCAAGTACTCTTCGTGATCAGGATCCATAACCTGTCAAAAGTTTAAAAAACTTTGTTAAGAGACAAAATATTTGGAGATGATATCAACCATCATCAAATTAATTCATCAGTGCTCAACATGACATGTTTACCTGACAGTGCAAGCAATTGTGTGAAAAGCAACGTTCATATGTATGTACAAGCACACGTTATAAAGCTGCAAGATGTGATACTTATTACAATATTTTTACTTCATATCCAATAAATAGCATATCTCCGGCACGTACATTACTCTTCCATCTCCATTTCAGAGTGAATCTGTACTTGATCATACACACAACAGTGCTACGTAGTATTTGGAACAGCAGTGAACTTTAAGCCTTGTAGTATTCCGGCCTTTAATGCTCTTTTGAGAGACGACTTCCATAAGTTATAACAATTATGAAGCAGAGGAGATATGCTTAAATCGCAAGAGCAAACAAATCTTTTCATGTATTTTTAGGTTATAGAAAATAATAGTGAGTTTGCGTATTGACATTTCATACTTTTATAGTCCTGAGCTACAGATATGAATCACACGAATACCGATCACTGACGAATCTTGCAGGTCTTCCCAATAAACCAAGAGGACAAAATAAGTAGTAAATATGTAGGAGAGTGGAAATTGTTTTATGCCGATTGGAATCCAGTCTGTATATAACTGTTATAACCAAATCCTATTCCAGAACCAGATGTCTTTTAATGACGTCAGAGTGGCGTACAAAGGAAGAACAATGTCTGTCTCATGGCTTTTTAATTTGATTGAGCCCGAACTGGCGTTAATGTTTATTCACAATACGTTCTATCTGATGGGATCCAAGAGGATTTTTCTCGCAAATACTATTATGAACAGTCGAGTCAGCAGTGACAGCTATA
>JAAAKM020003737.1:0-12246 GCA_010016025.2 Alatinidae sp. Z8VKAUB7J3 | reverse complement strand
CACACAACAATGAAATGTCAGTTAAAGTGGACTTCTCAACAAAACACTGTGCTTGTGGAAATTATCAACTCTTTCTGTCAGGTCCCCCCAGAATTGGGTGACATTATTCAGGCCCCCAGAAGTTCAGGTCCCTCCACTTTTTTTCCAAAATCTTAGGTCCCCCCTACAAAATAAGACATTTTAAAAAGTTAGGTTTCCCAAGAATCATGGTAGAGGTGAAACCATGCGGTTGCTAAAGTTGAAACTTCTAAGACAAAGGGACACAGACTCAAGAATAGAGTGCCAATAGAGTGCTTTTCTAAATCCAAAAATAACTTTCGTTGCCATGGGTGAAAAAATTACAAATCCTCGTGGACTCTGTTGATAGAGTGATGCTAATTGTTTTTCCACTTTTGGTACCTGTTTCTTCCACTAATTGCAGTGGTAACTAAAATAAAATTGGAGAATGAATGTTGCCGTTTTCATAAATATTGGAGAGCAAAGTACTCCTGAGTCCAAACAAACAAGCAGAAAGTTATCTGTATCGTATGAAAAGAGAGAATTGCTGTTTTGAAATTGTACAACATTTGACGTCACCAAGTAACGGAAAATCTATCAAAATATACGCAGATACAATATCCATAAATATGAACTCATGAAACGTAATTTAGAACCTCAAGAAATTTTTCTCGCGAAAAGGTTTGCTGTAAATGACTCTGTAACTCTTAAAGTTACAATATAGTGCATACGTTGTCGGGGCGAGAAATTCTCTGTACAGAAGACAAAATTTGACTTCGCAGACGACATCGTGTTCCTCGACAACACATTCAATTAAGCTAAGCAGCTCCTTCACGGAATAGACAGTGAGTGCAATAAAGTCGCCTTGAATCTCAAAACAAAAAATACGAAAATATAAGTGTTTAACACACATTATAAAAATATTATCCATCATTTGGGAGAAACTATTGCACAAGCCTTTACAGATAATGGTGATCAAGGCTTCATATACCTTGTCAGTTGGTGCGGACAAAAGCATTATTTTCAAGCTCGTAAGCCCTCGGCTTCAAGAGCACTGCATAGAAGCAAAAAGCTTTAGAATAGCACTATTTTGAATGTAATCAAGTTGAGAGTTTGAATAGTAGCAGTTGCGCCAGTGCTTCATTATGACAGTGAGAGATCGACCTCAGCCAACAAAGAGACAGAAATCTCTGAATGGAACATATTGAGTGCCAACACAGCTGATAACAACCTCTATGACGAATTGTAAGCAAACTAGAGTTCCTCGTATCACATTAACAACTATATGGTCACAATTTCAAAATAATCCTCTTAGATTGAGCCATCAACAAAGGAACTATTGCATCATGTCTTACGTAGGTATGCTAGTAATTGTATCACTTCGCTAACTTAAAGAAGCTCTATGATGGCCTAAATTGGCCTAATATATTGGCCTACCAAATTTGAATAAAGAGTTTTTTTATATACGTCAAAAGGGATTGTCCTTTTAAACTAAATTTATTTTACGGAACTAAGCCTCTATCTCTTTGAAAAGGAATATATATCTGATTTTTTTCAAGATAGTAATATTGTGAACTACTTTAAGCTGACTTCAGGTGGCAAGTACAAAATACCTCGACATATCAAACATTTCTTAGGCAGTTCTCTGACGTTTAAACATTACTAGAATCAACGTTCTCTTTTAATTTACCTACTAATACAGTTCAACACCATCGACCTCCTGAAAGAGCCTTTGAACAATACCGTAACTGTTGTATCTATAGCTTGAGGAATGATTTTGAAAGTGTGTTGCAGCATCACAGTATGCAAAGGCTATTTATGATAGGCAGATCGATGAGTCAAAAATGAAGCAAGTTTGCATTTGCTATTATCTAAGAAATACATTATCCTAAATATAGAAATTATTTGGACGCAGAAATCAGGTTCAGTATAAAAGTTTAAAATGTGGGCAGCTACTGTTTGTACATTTCATGATAAAGAGACTGCCAGACTGAACCGTTTCAAACAATATATCTAGCAAGATGATAGATACAGAATATCAAACGTGTATTACCCAAACTTAGTAGAAAGGCTAGAGGTACCATCTCGAATTCTATCATTCAAAAAAGATAGGGAAAAGAGCTCAAAGTCTAACGACTGCTCTTTCTAACAAGTCACTCATCCTTAAAAAAAGAAAGTTGGCCCATCAAATAGATTCAATTCCAATCAATTAACATGCTCCATTCCATGTTATAAACCTCACGTCAACCACTAATTATCAGGACTCTTTGTTCTTTGTAACAAAAGAGTTAGGTATATAAGTACTTATTTGCTATGAGAATGTTGTGTAAGAAGTAACAAAACGTCAGAAATTTAGATACTTAATTTTTATGTCTAAGCTATTGCTATTCCCAACCTAGACAACTATATTTATTCTCAGTTTCAGATCAAAATTGCTCTCATGTCAAACAAATATCAATACAATGATGACAACTTGTTACTGAGACACTGCTTGACTTGCTTTCTCTGTTGAAAAAATAAAAAAGTTGTAAATAGAGCAAACAAAATAGCTTTACTAAAATAAAAAGTTAACAGTTTACTATGTGGAATAAACTGATAATATCAAGAAAATAATTGTCCTCTTTTAAAGCTAAAATGCTGAAGTGTAGGAACAGAAATAAATTTGGTACAATTAAGGAATTGTGTAACAATTTTGTTAAAATTTTTATGACATTGTTCAGATCCCTATCATTATAAAGTAAAAACAACAACTAATAAACATGCCATCAAAAATTTTTCATAATAAGACGCAAAAAGACTAATTTGAAACAGAGAATGAAAGTTTTGGTAAATCAAAACATTTTGATTTTTGATGACTCATGACGCCAACCAAGTTGCCAAGTCCGTTGCCACTAATGCAAGTTAATTTTGTCTGAGGTACTATAAAACTAGTAACTCGAAGTAATTTTCGCACGCCCTTGGCAGCAATGTAGATCAGGACATCAAATAGATTAGGAATATTTGGAGTATTTAAGCCTAAAATGAAGGAACTGTGTAACAGTTTTGTTACAATGTTTATCGCATTGTGGAATTTCGGAAAGCTGCAGCCCGCATGCATGAAAATTCAATTAGAAACACTATCGTGATATATGACCTCAGCACAAGAATGACCAAGAAAAGAATAGTTAAGTCGGTCTTGTGGAATGCCTTTTTATTGCTTTTCGGCTAAAACACGAAACGGCTCACGTGGTTACTGCTTCTCAGTTGCATAAGGCCCGGAGAGTGTTTGTTGAATAGGCCTTCTGTAGATCTATATGCTTAACTCACCTCACAAAAATATTTGAACTCGCTTATGCCCCTCCCCCTTCCATTTACAGATACCTAGCCTTGTGCTTGGTTGTTGCATGACCATCGTAATTAAAAATGGCCTTCATGACAATATTGTAATAACTGAAAAGATGCATTTTGATATTTTCACCTTTTATTTCAATAACCCTGGGTCAAAGTAACAGTTGACTTTGTTACGTTTTGGGGATATAATCGATGGCCTCAACGCCTGTAAGTAAAACAAGTTATACACATACAAAGTTGGATACCATCTCTATGGAAATTAAAGGAAATGCCACATTCATGCCGATCACTTACATTTTAGGACACGTTTGATTACAAAATGGAAGATCAATTACACTCTATCTTATTTTGGAGTTAATTACTTTTCTTGAAGTCATTTTCAAGTATTATATACAGATGGGTAGCTGAGGCATGTAATTGCGAGGTTCCAGATTAAGATGGTAATAGCTTACTAACCACATCATTATTTTATCATTTTCATTTAAAGTTGAAAAACGCTACTTTTGGTATCTCTGTAAGTTTATTTTATTTAACCTCCCAATGGTTTCATTAACAGCACGAATTTCTAAACTCGCTTGTGCTAACATGTATGCCTCTCAACAACTATTTGATACCGTCTACAAAAGCAATAAGTTCTTTTATTGGGATAAGAGTCTCATTATTCACGATAAATACAGTTTGGCCATATTGATTATTTATCAAAGCTCGGCTTATTAGCTCCAATCCTCTTAAGACTGTAATATGAGTCTTGAAAATCACCTGCAGGAAATTAATTATCTCATATCTGTTACTAAAGAGGTATTGCCAAGTTAGGGAAATCTAATGAGAAAACTTCCTATGAATATATATTATTTGTCTACATCACATCATTAGCACAACCTACATCCTCAGTTTCTGCAGTTATTACTATTATATAGGCTGATTCACATTATCTCTGAACAGGTAGTAGAAACACCCATTTTTCTCTGGATCATTACATTCTATACTTACAACAGGCGCAGCTACATTGCATGCTGCCATAACGTGTCCGTATAGAGACGTGAGGGTATGCTTAATAACACCTCAATTCAGGTTTTTCTTCTAGGGACCAAATCGTGGCGTAAAAGTAGCCTACCCATTTTAGGAACCAGACATTTTGTGATTCAAGGCACGTTTCCTGACAATTGTTTAACTAATTGGTGACCTTCAAAAATATTATGTCTTAAATTGTCTCTTATTCTATACTCCAATGCAATGTACAGTCTAAAATGTGGATTCGTTAGACATTACGCTGTTGTGCCTCCGAGGATTTTTTAAAAATTTTGTATCATAAAGTTACAAGCTAATGTTATGAAGGCTTGGAATAATGTCATTAGAGTAAGAAAGACAAATCCTAGATCAGTATCAATTTTTTTGAATTACAAGCAAAGATAATTACAGTGATAGTAAGATCGAAAAAATAACAAGTCAGATTTTGTATCATCAGAAGCGAAATTTCATCCTAAGGAACATACTCAAAATCCTTTATCACAGGGGATTTTCGTGATTGGAGTTTCAATTTCATGGTTCAGGAATGTATTTTTTTACAGTTCCTAGCCCCATGAATGGACATAGAATTTATTTGACGGCGACAGTTCTTTGTAACATGATTTTTATTAATGTTTACTTATCATAACATTGATATATGATTGTGAGGTGACATAAAAACCTATCAAATTAACCATTTATTACCAATTATTACCAATAAATATTTGAAATTGCCAGGGGATGATGTTAAAAATGGATAATGAGGAAACACTATAATTGTTGACAATTCGAATGAGTCCACTCTCTTTTTTCTTGTTTGAAAGAATCACGCCCTGCTTTTGGTGTCCAATTTTTCTCCAACGAATAATTACATCTACCGGGGATTTAATTGTAAGCTTCTTTTCAGATGCTCGTGACTTTGTATAGTCTCAATCTATATATCTATCAAACACAAGATGACATTTTCCTAACTACTCTCTAATCTGACCCATGTTCTGATAAACTATATCGTGGAAATTCCGTCCCCTTCGCCACGTTACCTTGTGAATTAAAAAGAAATTGTCTAAAGCAGTTGTACCTTGCTGCTACGACTGTTCTACCTTGTTGCTGACTGTGGAAAATTTATGTATGACGGAGGAAGGCTTGCAATAATTATGTATAATTATGAACGTCATGTGACATCCTGAAAATCTGTTTTAACTCTGTTCACAATTGTAATAGTTACATGACTTGATAGCAGTGGAGTGTAGTTTGTTACTTTAGTACTAAAGTTTGTGTTCAGAATTCGTTCGTCTCTTCGTAACCAGAAACCTCAAACACATAGATCGCTAGCAGGGTTAGCAAATTCTTACACCGACCACTGATTTTCGTGGAGCTGACTTGAGCTTCGTCTTCTCCGCCTTTTGACAGGGAATGGGTGCAGTATCTGTTCTCGTAGGATTAAGCCTTTCCAATGATCCGACAGGAGTGGTTCTACCTCTGTTTCAAATATCTCAGATCCCTGATAAGCAGTGGACCCGATTTTGTGCCTGCCCAAGAATTAAATATTAGGCCACAATCTTGGCCGGCGGCTTAAAAAAACGCAGTTCGTGTGACCAACCTTCCCATACAGGTCACCGAGCCACAAACCTGGCAGAGCAGCCATAAACAGGATAGATGGTGTGCCCCGGGACACCCACAGTCTAGACAAGAAGATATGGACAATCCATACAACAACAGGTCCCAGAAAAATATCCTCCGCCGGGGGTGGTTCTACCGACCGACTTGCTTGCTTCTCTATTGGGTAACATAGAAATGTTGCCCTTGGAGACCCTAGCTGCACTTTATCTATTACTTAGCTTGAATTGATAGTTTTACCGTTTACTTATTGCCCATAAAGGGCCTATCGCTCATCTTAGATCTTAGTCTTAGATCGAGAGGCTGCAGACTTGGCTAGTTCTTTGTATAAACCTGTGACTGAACTAAAATGCAGGCATTGCAGTCGGCTTATACACGAAGTGGCTCTACACATAACTTCTCTCTGTGCAATTCGTATGCTATTTGGAAATAGAACTGCAATGCCGATGTTTAACTTTTTCTTCTGCCTCTTCATTGCGTTATGTAGTGTGGCAAGTGACTTAATGTGGTCTTTCTTTACTTTTGTCTGTCGTATTAAGAACATTCACGTTGTTGGGCTTGACTTAAATCGCCAGTCTAGCTTCTTCCGCTTTGATGCAGTTTAAGAAGAGTTTCTCAAAGAAAGTTCTTTAAGAGACCGTGGTTTAAGTTATTATGTTGGGCGGCATTAATTTGGATTAAAAAGATCTTTGTGAACCATCTAACGCAAGAAAAATCATATTTACTTGGCAATTCTTTCATGTTCAGGAAGCTTCGGAAGTCACGCTTGGGTTTAGTAATTGGTTTAATAGAAGCAAATTTTAAACGCTAGGTATCCACTTTAGTTAAACACTTTCGCCATACACTGATCACAGCAATTGTGTGTAGTGAAATTAGAAAGCTGTCACGATGAATTTATAGGAAACGAGAAGATCCTAGAAAATGACGGTCACGAGAGCGACACGTTTTCTGCCACTCGTGTTATTGAAAAAGGCGTAAATTGTAAACAAATTCCTTCCAGAGCGGCAAGATGAAAATGAGATCTAGTTCTCGCTAATACCATAAACGAACCTCTTGATAGTCGTCAACACATGACGTGTTTTCAATCAAATGCTGTCCTATTGCCGAGTCTGTTTTGACATCTGTTGATTTGACTTTGGTTACGCGATTCGGTAAAATTTTGGAAGCCTTATTGCGTCTACCAATGAATGCCGGCACATGTTGCGCGATTCTGTCATGTAACCTCTGCTACGTACGACCTATATATTCGCTCTCACAGCGACACGTGAATTTATGAACTAATAAACTTTAATGAGTGACAGGTAGTACGTCTTTTTGGGCAACAGGCAGCAACTTTTGGGTGAAATAAACATGTGGTTGTACCGTGGGAAAACTGTTTGTCACGACTCTTTTATCAAAATTCAAAGAAACATTCCCAATATAAAGAATATATGGTCGCTAAAGTGTACTGTACATATCAAGAGATTCGGTGATAACAAGAACTTGCTTTGAACAAGCAAAAGCTCTGGTTCCAGTAAGAATAAAATCTTTTCAATAAAGTTGTTTTCGTTAATAGTGAGTTTTAGGTTATTTCAAGCTAAATATCAAGTCCCTAGCGTAATTTAAAGAAGCAGAAATAAATGATTTGTGGCATTGCATTGATCGCTCTCAGACATTTGGGTACCCAGAATCATATCAGGTCTTTGCCAATTTTCCCGATTGTCTTGAATACAACTGCCTACAAACACTCAGGTGAGTGGTTTAAAGGACCAGTTAAACTGTCTCAAACAATGAACAAATTCATTTTGTGGATGTATCCTGCTGAAGTGTTTAGGAAAACTTTTGTTGATTTTAGTCAAATGCACCATGCAACCATCTAATTTAAGTAGCCAACTTACTGCACTCGGCCTTGTCTCTTAGTCAGAACTCTACTAACAGGTTACAACCCTGGAAAAATGAGCTTTATCCAGAATTTCAAGCAACAAGTCCGCAGTAACTCGCCAAAGTAGCTTCTCTCTCAAACCAAGCGACAAATGAAAGACTTCAATATCGACATTTCGAAATGCGCGTGTTGACCAGCTAATGCGAAGCTCAAGAAAGTAACAGCGCTAATGAAAATTGCTGGCTTTTTGCCTTTTGATTTTTGATGTGCACGTTTAATACGCGCTATGAATGAAAAAAAATTGCTTAAACACTGTAAAACACTACATGAAATCAATATGCTGCTTTTAAATACCTATATTTTTGGCAGCTTCAGCGCAAAATGTTACGGTTCCCTTAAACTCGTCATAAGAGGAGTATAGGCCCTAGTGAATAGGTTTCAGTTAACTTCTACTTAATCTTCTACCCAATCGTATGTTTGTAAGTTTGTTTATACTGAGACTAAGAAAAAGGATAGGAAAAATTGTTTGCTGCAGTATTGTCGACATCTTGGCGTTTCCAATAAATGTTTCGGTTTATAATGCAAAATAGAAAACACAATACAATACACAACACAAAACACTACACAATATGAATTGTAGTTTTGAGTGTGCGCGTAAAAATACGTGCGCATCGAGTGGGTCCAAGGAAGATAGGTTGCGAGTGGGTAAAAGTCTTTGAGTAATAAGCAGATTTCTGCCGAAATCTGTTGCGTCTGCAAAACCAGAAAGAAATTTGTTGCGCTCCTGGGAGGAGCAGATCGATTAACGGCCGTAATGTAATCTCTGTTTAGTACTCAAATTTTACCTATAATCTAATTGGCAGCAAAAAAGATAAGCAAAACACCGTGGAAAAAAAGGCAACCATACAAAGCGCTTAGAATTCTTCGAAAGAAGATGCTACTACTGTCGTTCTACGTACCAAGTGTATTTTGCATTTCAAGATAATTTTACATCAAGTATCGCATTTCGATGGAATAATCAAATAGCTATGCATGCGCATGAGCAATAGCAATGACGCTTTGCTCAAAACAATAGTTAAGAAGAATAAACCCTGGTTCCAAACACCTCTGCGAAATCGTGTGGGTATCTTAGCACAAGCAGTTGATATTTGATTGACACCCAATTGCCACTTGGTAGGGCGAAATACATAAATTATAGACAAGCAAACGTTAAATATACAACAGTTGCTAAAATAACGTACTGGTTCAGAGCTATTTCATGATCGTGATCCCTACTTCGTAATAGAGACACATGTAAGAAATTATATGCATTCGTGAGTGGAAACTACCTTTATAAGCTCATTTACTCCAGTATTTTAAAAACATGTTAACGATATTCATCTATAACAAAAGCACCATGCACTAATGGCGCCTACTAAAAACTCGCACAATTCTAGTTAAGGTAGCTTACCCATTTCAGTAAAACTATACAAAGCAAATGTTACAAAATCTCAACTAAAAACATAAAAACGAGTTAAGTTTCTTGTCCGTAAATCATGGTCTGACGACGACATGCCCGACAAAAGTTCGCTCTTGCGGGGTACGAAGTTGTTGCTGCACTGATAAATGCTTTGTTTGCAATTACATCCCGTCTGATGTGACCATATAGCATCATACGTCCCTTGTCCAATGGTATTCTCGTATAAGGAAATTTCAAAGAATGTACCATCATATTCATGAGATGATCTACAAAGAAATTTACACTCGTCGGTCAACTTGGCGTCACAGCATTAAGATAGTATTGCTATTGTTTGTATTGAATCATTTAGGTAGAGTAAGCTTTTGGTATTATGATCTCTCGATATAACGAACAAAACCAAGTGACTGTTCACTTGTTTTCAAATGTCTATTAACAAACTTTTCTAGACTGGAGAGCCATAGTTGTCTTATGGTCAAAACGCTACGACCCTGATATTAAGCAATTACGTAGACTCGAGGTCAAACTAGAGGGTCTTTCTCGGATTTGAAGCTTTCATTGTTGATTTAGTTAAAAGGTACAATAACAATTGGAGTTGGTCGAAATGAACACTTAATAACTAAATTCACCGATTGATAAATATTCAAGGTACACAAACTGATGGTGGAAGTAGGCACGTAACATTCTCTACTCCAATTTGTTGCAGCCCCATGTTGCTTTTTTCCACGTCCTAACATTCTAAGAACCTGACATTCTTTCCTTATGCCCATCACAATACACCGTATTTGGTCTGATAACGTCGTTCTCTGATAAACGCCACCCTTCCAGCTGAACATTTGTAATGAAAGCTGCCCTCTGATGCACTCCACCTCTAATAAACTAATAATCTAATAAACATCGAATATTGAAAATCGGCGCCCATGAAAAACCAACCTAACAACATATAACCAATATTGCGGCAGTTTACAAAAGCGGGAAGCCAGACACCTTCACCCCGACGAAGGCCTATACTTGGGTCTAAGAGACGTGGAATGATCTCAGCAGTGAGACAATCATCAAAACTTTCAAGTGGTTTAAGCTTAGCTAAGGATAGATCAGAAGATGGGTTAGTCTTGGTCCACTGGTGCTGCTTTACTGAAACAGGAAATAGAGGCGTGGGAAGAAGATCAATCTTCTGATAATCCATAAAAATTTTGGCGACAGAGTTTGACGTCAGCGAAAGCTACGGACGTTTTCATGTCATAGAAGAGGAGTCTGACGAAGCAGTGATACTGACATTCTTGGATATTTTTCGGACGTCTTTTCTGTACTATAAAACAATTTTTGAATAGAACTAGAGAAATAGGAGTGTGTTAACATCGGAGGTCACCTAGCTCAGTTGGTAGAGCGCATGCCGCGAAAGCGTGGGTCACGGGTTCGATCCCCGGTGGTGACCTACTTTTCTATTTTTCTAGTGTTCTATTCAAAACTAACATTTCGAATCCTCTCTTCTCGATAAAACATTTTCTACACAATCGTTTGTTACGGTTCTTTTTGGGGAAAAACACTGTTTTAATATATTTATATATGTTTATATTTTGTATTTTGTGATAAAAGTCGCATCCAAAAGTTGGAATTGTAACAAACGCCGCGGCGTTTATAAGACAACATACTGTAGTAGCATCCTGATTTTAATTTTTTAAATTAAATCAGTTCTAAGTATGCATTTGAAAGAAAATGTGTGATAGAAAACAAGCAAAATCGCATCTTGAAACGGTTTTCAGGGTCAAAACGCCCATACCTACTTTAAAATACAAACAAATAAAGAGAGCAATCGACAAATAACCGTCACATCAATATATCCAAAAAAAATCAACAGCAAACCAAAGAATATTGAGAACAATGCTGCAGACACGAAAGGCATTTCAAGCGACATTTCAGGGTGGGAACTTCACGATCTCGATTATACCTGCACACTGTGTTAAACAGTATTCTGCCACCATAGGTTAATCCAGTGCCACCAGACACATTTTAAATTTTTCTGGTTTGATGATTATGAGATCTCTAGACATTTCCGGGGAAAAGTGATCACTGGGTGGCACCACTGAAGTTGAATGGTCATGAATCGTTGTTCTTAAATAATGATTAGATAATGTCCCAGTTCCTTAAAAAATCTTTCTTAGCAATTATGGTTAGCAATGGAGAGGTAATCTCAGCACGCCCTACTGAGTTATTGATCCAATTTCCACTTAGCACTTAGCACACTAGTCACGGTTCTCCACTGTAAAATATGCGCAGTTGGACAGCTGCATTGTTTCCTTCAGTAATATTTGTAAATTAAAATTATGTTACAATAATATTGTAAATTAAAACAATATATTGCACGGCAATGGCCCCTGAATCCGTTATGACGCAGATAAACGTGACGAATCTCCTCACATCTGATAGAAGATCAATCGTATTTAATCAGTATAACTGCAGTAGTCTCCCCATCACAAGTCCCCCTCCTCCAAGCGGTCACTACTGCCATGGAGTAACCTCTCGTTTCAAAATGACCATTTCTAAGCCACCACCCCTTTTTACCTAACAAATGGCTTGCCTTGGCTTGCATTACTAAAGAAAGACTGTTCCATTTGCCTTTGAGTCCTGATTTGTTTATGATTCGAGTATACATTTAAGTGGTCATTATTCTGTACTCATTAACGTAAACAAATTTTACTTGCTTTCGCCGAGAAGTTATTTCGGTAATTAAAACTTAAGCAAGAACTCTATATATTGAACAATTTTGACTATTTTAGCCATTTTTGGCTATCCCACTTTACCTCTCTGTTGCGGCGAAATTGTTATGTTTTTTGCGAGTGGTCGCTTAAGACAGAAACGACCGCATGTAACATCTAATTTTAACTCCTAGTCTACTCTAAAACCTATTGCATATTTTAGTCATTGCATTTTTAAAATCTACTGCGTTCATATCTTCATTTTCTGGCAAGAGTCCTCTGCA
>JAAAKM020003736.1:0-12247 GCA_010016025.2 Alatinidae sp. Z8VKAUB7J3 | reverse complement strand
AAAAGAAAGTACTTAGGCAAAAATATTGGTGCCCCTAGCTACACTTTTTCAGGCTGGTACTGATGGCCCTCTTTGCTTCTATTTTATATCTGTGCTATATTGTTGTTCTTTCGTTCATCTTTGTTGTTTCTCACATGTATTATTCCTTGTTCCACTTTTATTACTTCAAAGGAAAACAGGAGTATTTGCATGTACAGTATATCTAATGACCAAGTGTCTCTTTGCTGACAATGTCTGTCCAGGTGACTAGCCTTCCTTAAAACCCCAGAAAACAAGCAAAACACCATGAATTCAATTGTCCCTTTAAAAAAAACATTGAAAAGTTTAATGACAACTTTAAAAGCTTCCAAAACTGCAACTGGGAATACCATTTTTCTTTTTGTTTCAAGTTTGGGATTGTGTTGTCTTAAAAATGAAGTGAAGCTGCTATGCCTGCTGTAATGCCAAAAATGGATGGTCCTTATATGGTTTCACAGACATACAAATCAAATGAGAGAATGTAATGAGACATTCTTAAGCGACTGACGGAGAAAGTATCTGCCTTATTATTCTAGATTTATGGGCAAATTTCATTGTTATGTTTTTAAGAGTACATAAGATACAATGTCCCCATGCAGAGAAGTTAATTTTAAGTTATGATAGAAGTACCTGAAATATCAGGGACAAATCCAAAGATAAATTTATTTACATTGACAAATTAATTTGGAACCAAAATTGTATGGATTTTGTGTATTTCTCCTCTACTTAGGATGTGGCGGAATAATTCGTTTTCTGCAATTCTTATTTTAGGAAAGACAGTAGGGAGATAGAGAATGTGTCTTAACCGCGACTCGAACCCGTGACTCACGTTTTTGCGGCTTTTGCTCCAATAACTATCTGTAGTGGCCACATTAGCTTCCAATTATCCACCGATGGACACCGACGTCCAGCTCAGCTCAATTGGAGACCATATGCACCATGTCACTTAGCTTATGAAGGACTGCCATTCATCACTTCAATCTGCCTAAAGCCCATTGAAAGCTACAAATAATTATCGAGGAGAGGAGATTTGAAATGTCCATTTAGAGACCGTTTAGAGACTATTTAGAGACTATTTCTTCGAGTTTATTAAAAGCGAAGCTAACGCTGAACTATTGATCACATTGTCAGCGTTCCCCAGTGCTCTTACATGTTAGTGCCTTGTCCTTAATGCACGTGTTTGTGATTTTTGTATAAATATAAGTATTTCCCTACAAATTTGTCGTTTTGAATTCTATTTTAGTGTCTGCTAGGAGTTCACCATCAAACAACCAGCGCTTGTTGATAGACCCCCTGCGTGTTCAGCATCTTCAAGAAATAGCAAAACAATTTGACTCGAAACTCTCTAAGAAAAACAATACTCGAAGTGCTCAGGAATCACCTAAGATAACAGACGCTGCAGCTTCAGGTAAAAATTCGAAACCAGGGAAGGTCTCTAGTCTTGAGACAATCATCGGCCGTTTGAACTCTGAGACGACTTCAGACGGCAAAGTTTCCAAGCCATCTGAACAGCCTGCACCAGTGTCAAGTAAAGATAAAGACGGTCCGGAGTCAGATATGGACAGAAAAGATGTTGGGACTCAAACAGCAGTTAGCATGGTTCAGGTAGGTTGTCGAGCTTATCTACTAAATGGCTGATTTTGGTTGAATATTGGCCGTTTGTAAATGCGTATAACTGTTATGACATGCTAAAGCGTTGGACCTGCACAACAGCGATTGATGCCAAAAGATTATGGCGTATCAAGCTTAAATTTAGGAGTCTAACTAAGGACGATAGGGAAATGTGTACAAAACCTACTTTCGACACTATCTTGGCAGTTTAGGCAGTACAGTGTATTGGCATTTCTTTCGGAGTGACATCTTTTGGAGCCTGCAGTATATTTCTGTTTGCAAAACAGATGAAACATTTGATACAGCCCTGCAGCTAAAAGGCAATTTAGTGTCAATAAATACATATCACAGGGCCTTGGAGGGGCGCTGACATGCATCAAGCTAGGGAGTACAGCCTTCCTTACCACAAATATTTTTTAATGTTTTGCGTTACGTGCTGTGTGCAATTTTAGTCTCAGTGGATTATGATGTACCTTTATTAAGCCATGGTGTCATTCATGAAATACTATTAGTACCTTATGGCTTTTTTACCCAAGTGCTACCTCGGCGTGTTTCAACTATGCAAGGTATATGCGCAATATGTGAGGACTTGTGCTTTTTGTTGCACTTCAACCTTTATATTATCGCAGAGAAATAGCATTGTCAATGTATTCTGGTCGATGCTCTTCAGCATTGGTTGACCTTTTCTTTTTAACTTGTCAGAAGAACATCTATAAATTATACGAACGTCCCGTACAATTTTTCGCAAGGAATTCTATGCAAACAGCTTTTCCCAGGACGGCAGAACTTTTGAGTCCCATTGCAGCAAACTCTTTCCCACTCACAGAATAGTTTTAAGTTTTTAATGGCGTAGGTTTCCTTCTCTCAAAACTCAAGATTTTTTTTCCCTTTCTTTTCATTTTCCAGATTCGTTTACTTGTTGTTGGTGGGTGGATGTTATGTTTTGATTGCTTATTTGTTTGCCCGTTGGAATGGCTTTTTTTCTTTTCTAACTTGAAGTACCATTAGCTTTTAAAGGAGTAAATGAAATGTCGTTTTCTCGCTTAGCATTTTAGCTGATTTCTTCCACCTTCTTGTATATTGAAAGAGTATATCTAATTAAATTTAGCCCTTGTCAGCATGCCATCAGTGAGTACATTAATGGCGAAACAAAATTCCTACGGCAGCACGCAGACAAATAGGAAAAGCTTATGTAAATGGTAGCTGTTGTTTTTGTAGTGCATGGCGACTTATTAAGTCGTAAACCCTGAACATGCGAACACGGCGCGTCTGTTTCACTCTGGCAGAGGCTATTTTTAGAACGAAGAGGACATGGCTTTCCAACAGAGGGAAACACAAATATAACATTCGTCGTCCCTGCACTTTTCGGAAACACCTGACAAATACTTACGAAGCCTTATTAAGTAGCCAGTATTCTAATTGCCCGTAACAGGTTATGATTTTTCTAAGACCGGTGTTTGTGTCAACGAAAGGTTGGCCTTTTAAACTTGTTCTTCGCTGCATAGCTTGTTAAGTTTCTTGGTCCTAGATAATAGGCAGTGATAAGATTAACAGACCTTTAACGGTAACTTTGGCGGTAGAAGTTAGGGTCGACCAAGGGACGTTCTTTTCTGAGTAACTTCTCACTTTTCGCCGACCCCTGAGAACCGTCAGAGGCTAATGTTTGCCGTCGATAAGGTGACTTTAGACATCAATTTTCGCCGTATTTCATGTAGCCGCCGTACATTGCGAGGACTGTGTAAAACAGTCCGTAATCTCGGGTACAACGGACCCCATTGTGTCTGCAAATAGTATTTTAGGGGCACATAACCTATTAAGGATCGAAACAAATACCACTCTTTGTTCATTTTGGGCTTTACCCTCAAAGTAGAAGCAACAAAAGTAAAAGGTGTGCTATCTCTTAGCCTTAAAAATGCAAATTCCAGGTGTACATGCATGTTGAAAGAGCATGTCTAATTAAATTTAGCCCTTGTTAGCATTTCATCAGTGAGTACATTAACAGTACTCGCACGTTTCTTAAAATTTTCGACAACAAGAAATCGACATTGCGACCTTAAAATACCTACGGCAGCACGCAGACAAATAGGAAAAGCTTATGTGAATTGTAGCTGTTGTTTTTGTAGTGCATGGCGATTTGTTAAGTCGTAAACCCTGAACATGCGAACACGGCGCGTCTGTTTCACTCTGGCAGAGGCTATTTTTAGAACGAAGAGGATATGGCTTTCCAACAGAAGGAAATACAAAATATAACATTCGTCGTCCTTGCACTTTTCGGAAACACCTTACAAATACTTACGAAACCTTAAGTGGCCAGTATCTCTTAGCCATAGAAATGCAAATTCCAGGTGTATATGCATTTTACAAGCTGCTTAAATTTATTAAGGGGTTCACAAGTCATGGTTATTACCCGCGAGAGAAACCCGCCGGAAGAGAAGGATTCCGAGCCACTGGTTTAAAGCCTAGACGGAAATCTCAGTTTTGTAAGATAGACCATTCAAAGTATCGATCGGCAAGAGGTGTACTCATTCAAACCCTGTCCTTTATGTAAATACTAAATAATTTTTCTTGCAATTGTTATGAAACCTTTCCTACCTCACGCAGCTTATCAAGTCAATCATTCGTGATCGCATGAAAGCACTTCAAGATTCCGTCTTCAAAGATGCAGCAGTTGATAACTTGATGAATGGGAAGCTGCTTGAGCTTCGGACAGAAAACAAGGAACTTAAGGAATGTTTACAGAAGCTTCAAGCCAACTATGACACATTGTTGAGTCAATCTAAGGCAAACAGGAAGCAAGAAATGGCACGGAAACCGCAGGTATAATAATATATGTAGCGTGTATTGCAGTGTAAGATGAGCTAACCTGGAATAATGCAGATAAATTCGGTGTTAGTTTGTTAATTTAGATTATAGATCGTTACAAACTTTTTTTGGAATGAGCCAGTCTCTGTGGTTACCTTTTTCTGGGTGGCACCTGACCCTTGTTTTGGAATCACTGCCCTGTACTTTACCTGTGACGCTTTTGGTTTTATTTTGGGGGATCAGGGTGCCTTGTAGAGGTTATTCTGTTCACTTGTTAACGTGATAATGTACCCCGAACCAACTGTAGTCCGTTTGAGAAAGCATAGAAAATCTTTCACTAACATTTCTTAAGCATGTCATTCCCGCCTGTATTATCATTCCCGCCTGTATTAAGATGCAACTGCTTCACAGGCGATGAAACTTTGCAACACTTGGAACACACAGTATTGAAGTGGTAGTAGGTCCAGGATAGAGGCAGCAAAGATTGACTCTTCAGTCATATTTCAGAGGGAGCCAAACCCAATTATGGTACTCAATATTTAGTGAGATTTTGGGAGAGTCTTAAACGGAATATCTAGTTACCGTGATCTCACTGATGTTCATGTGATAAAACTATGATAAAAAGGTTAGCGAAACTGCCTAGAAGTTTCACAGTTGAAATTTTTATCGCATGGAAGGAGTACAATTCATTCCTGGTTAGTCACAGCTTAAAACGGTGTGACACATGGTCTTTTCTAAGTGTAGTTGAAGTGATATGGCCACACTGACTAAGGTTGGACTGGGTTTTTTTGTGGCATGAGCAGACTAACGGCCAATATTTATTGTAATGTCAAGTTTTATGGAACACGTTTGGAGTTGACCAGTATCAAGTGCTACAGCATCGGGCAAAATTTACACGGTTGCCGTCCGGGTCGTTTAGGTCTTGGATCTACAGTGACCTGTCAGGTAACTAGATTCCTTAACAAGCGTTCATTGGACGTGCAAAACGTGGAAAGGTTAGGCAAACGAATCATCGTAACAATCCAGTTACAGTGAAGGCTGTCTGAATAAGAATGTATTCTGTATTCTTGTGAATTTTTATTTGTGGGAAATGGGAAACCATTGAAGAAAATGTGGGATGAAGATTTGAAGATATGGAGAGGGCACGAAATCTGAAAGTGAAAACTAGCACGAACTGAAGTTCCGTCATCTCCACTGATTCAGCATTGCCTTTAAACTGTTATGAAGAAAGTACTGGTTACGAATCGTTACTCCAATACGTCCTTATGAGTATTGTGTGTGTGATCAAACCGACCTTCACCGAAATCATATTCCTCACTGATCATTTTATAATTCGTTTGGCAAGGCAGTACTTAATGTCTAAACAGATCTTTCGATGTCTGCCTAATTTCGGTTGTTTGTAAATGTAAGAAAGGGCAAACAGCTGGCATGCTTATGATGTATACGCTTTATTTCGAGGATGATCATAGTTGTTGGTAAGAGAAGACGTTTCAGAAACCAAAATCCCTAGTTCATTCTGGACCATGTTTTGTTCGGAGCAAGGTAAGAAAGAACAAAAAGCCACATTCTCAATTGTAACCAGTTGTTTGTAACTTTAAGAGATGCACCCATAGCTTATAGCTTGCAGCTAACGTTTACCATAGAGACTGTAATGTTGCACAGCTGCACCCTGTCATTTTTGTAAATACCTTATAAATCGCGGCGTTCTTTATCATGTGATTAAGTATTGTTGATAAGGGTACATTTGTGTTTTTGCCAAATCCCCAGTCCGTATTTTCAAGCTGATGATCTTATCGTTTTCTCTTTTACATCAGACACACAGTACAACTGACAAAACAGCGTCCTCGGAGGCGGGAAAACCATCGGAAGGATCAACAACAACAGCAGTTATTAACCCCTATCAAGTTCAGTCAACAGCATCACAATCAGCAGGCTACATTGTACTACAAAGTAACTCACGGGTAACACCTGCGCGTACAAAACCTACAATTTCTCAGTCACCTACCGGAGTTCGCCAAGTGGTTGCTGGACATTCTGCAGCTAATACAAACCACTGGCAGGCGAATCATCATCGAGGGCATACCCAGCCCGCACTAGCACCCCAGCCATCGCACCCTCAGCATTCTCAACCACCCCAGCCGGCTCAACAGCAACATGTTCAAATGCTAGTTAACGTGCCAGGTAATCAAGGTACAGGCCAGGCTCCTTTAGTTAATATACATGGACAACCAGGTGTTGTTGGCGCGCAACCACAAATCATTAGCGGACAAACCCAGTTGGTTAATGCTTCAGGGCAGATCGTGAATTCGAAAGGGCAGATAGTTCCTCCCATATCTCCGCAGATTCGCCATACGGCTCCCATTCGATACGGTGTGCCACAATTCATGGGACCAGCCTCTCAGGCTAATGTAAGACCCAGTGCAAGTACTCAAGTTGTGTATGCATCCCAAGGTGTTCGTGTTACTGCAGACCCTCGAATGCCAGCACTGCCACCAAATTACGAGCAAGCAACAGGAAGCCAGGGTATGCATTATAGCCATTCGTCAGTAGGGCCGCGACCTAGAATCCAGCCACCGCCAAACTATGTTCTTCAAAGTTCAACCGGCACAAGACCAGTTGTTCCACAGCAAGCCAGAAAACCGGAGATACTTCCCGCTACCAATTCGAACCCAGGGAGATCGAACGTGGACTCTTTGCCAAAGCCACCGCGCCTACAAGTGACTATAAGCGCCGCCGGCTCTGGCATTGTTCTGTCGTGGGACGTTGAAGCTCCAATTCCAGCCAATATGCCATCCATTGAATGCTACCACTTATTTGCGCATCAAGACAGTGAGGCACCACCACGGTCAATTAGTACTTGGAAGAGGATTGGGGTTGTGAAAGCGTTACCATTACCAATGGCATGTACGTTGACACAGTTTGTTTCGGGGAGTTCGTATCATTTTGCCATCATGGCAGTAGACATGTACGGCCGGGAGGGGCCCATGAGTAACCCTTGTACGATTCGATTAGGTAAATAAGCCCATTTTTAGTGTAGCTGTATCTTCTATCTTAGTGTCTTCCCCGTTTTAGTTTGTCCGATGTTGAATTTTTAGGTTGTCGTGTTTTAGTTTAGTGTAAATAATGAAAAGTTTGGAAAGGAAACAGAGGAAGGATATTTTATGAGGCATGGAAATTAATTTATACGTAAAGTGGAATTCAGATGAGAGTGTTGTTGCCTAGGGAACCTATGTAACAGTGAGCTTTACCGCTACCTCTCTTTGTATGTTAGGTAGGAATTGTAACGCAGACGTTGCCGCGGACGCCATCAACGAATTTTTCAGTATTGTAAGGTCTAGTTATACCATCCAACAGGGTTTGTTAATATATGGAAGGAATACCTCTTCGAACTTCATTTGCATTGTTAATTTTGTATATTATTTGACAAAATGTTACGATCATTAGGGATTGCCGAAGCCTCTGTGGTACTTTCTACTAATTTGGGTTACATTATACACAATGGCCACTGATTGTCGGTGGTTGTTGAATGAGGCACGTGCCAATACTCTGTTTGGCGTTTGGGACTGTTTCTGTTCGGACCGAACGATTTGATTAACTACCCAAGTTGTATTTATCAACTTGATGATTGAGGCGGAGGATCATACGTGTATAATATCGCACTGGTAAGGTGAAGGGGATCCTAGAGATGTCAAATGTTTTCCGTTTTCGTTACCGACAGGAAGACCAACGGTTCTGTTGGTGTGGGCTATCCGAAGCAATGGTGTTACTGTATGCGGGGGCTTTCGATTTATGGCCATTTTAATATCCTTTTACAGATATTTCTCAGCCCTGAAATGTGAACATGTTGAGTCCCCTCCCAGAATAGAGGATGTGTTATATACTCCATCTTCGCTGCATTGCTTGACGCCTGTTTGGTATGCCACCATTCCTATTACCAGCTTCAATACCTTTCCGTAATTTACTTTGAGTTCGCAGTCCTATTAGGGCCTTTTATAGTTTTGTGTCTTTATCGATGCGTTGACTTCTCCAGAGGCGTTTCCCCTACTTCCGACCGCGTGGAAGGAAACCCCAACAACTTGCCTCTTATACTGATAAGGCATTTTCTGAATACGGCTTCTGTACTGTGGGTAACATCATAACTGATCCCGCCCCTCATGACATTCAAATTTATCGTGTCACCAGTGGAATAGGAAGTCTAGCGAATAGAATTGTTTCACGGGACTTTTCTGTAAGTGAAGGTTTATAGGCCTTGATAAACGTTCTCTGTGTCTCTGTTGGACTATTTAGCATTATTCGGTTTTCATACGCAACTAAACTTGAAGCTAAAACGGCCTTGGTTACGTGGTGGCAACGACCTAGCCAGGACAGTGCTTTCTACCAAATGTTTAAAATATTTCTACAGGTTTGGAGTTAATACGCACGAAACGATTCCCTTGACCAAATATACGTATACATCAATTAAAACTATCAAAATTTTGAAGACATCTTGCACGATGCCTCTAATAGCATTGACGTTTTGAAGCGGCATTAAGAACACACTGGATTAAGCATGTGGTTGCCACCACGTAACTAAGAGTTTCCGGTTTAATAGCGTACAGGAAGACTTTACTTGCCTACCGTGTTTTCTCAAATAAACGCCGCGATTGCAAATTCGAACTTTTGGATTCGGCGTTAAAGAGGTTGGCGTTTATTAAAAAATGAAAAATGAGGTAAAAGCAGGTTTTCGTACCCCAACAGAAACGTAACAAACGATTGTGTGAAAATTTTTTTAAAGTACGCAAGAGGTGTTCACGATGGAAAATGTCAATGTCACGGTCTCCATCACAGTCCTGTCTTGTTCTTAAAACGATTTGTTGCTTTCTCTGACGTTACACTCAAAGATTTGAAAAGGAGTATCAGAAGTTTGATCTTCATTCAGTGCCTCCGTTGCCTGTTTTATTAAAGCAGGACGAAATGAACAAGGCGAATTCTTTTTGAAACAATGGATTTCCCCATTCCCTGGTCCATCCCTAGCTACGTTTAAACCACATGACTTGAATGATTTGATGATTATCTCACTGTGCAATACATTCCACGCATTTAAGACCTATCGTAAAAGCTTGCGTAGGGTTGGAGGTTTCTGATTTCTCCCTTTTGTAAACTGCTGTACTGTGTGACATTCCTTGTTTGGTCTATTGTCTAATAAACGCCGCTTTTCAAGACGCGGCGTTTATTACAGATGTTCGGCGTTAACAGTTGTGCGTTTATGATAGGAAATACGGTATGTGTAACCGGCTTTTCCATCGCCAGCCAGCAAGTTGTCAGTACAACAACCAGGATAGGTCGAGATTTACACGATTTTTTTTCATAAGGAACTTAGGTTTTTGGTCAGATCTGAAGTTTCCTAATTTCAGGGTAATTAATACTGAGGTTTCTCAACTGGTCACTCATCGTGTTAACAAGATAAAATACAACAAAGATTCCCATACTTCAGCTGCACTCAAAGCACGTATTACTAGGATGGAACGTTTTCCTGCAATCTTTGGAAACCAGCGAATGTTGACATTATTAAGTAAAATAAGAAAATTGGAATAGGAACTCGATAGATAAAACAGTGGATATAGGGCTGCTGATACAGACTCGCTATCGTACTTGCCTTAACCCTCGCATATCTCAAGTTATCACAACAAAGGTCTGGTTATATGTGAATTGGAACCTTGTAATTTAACGCAGCATGCCCGTACATAGCTGTGTGATCGCTGTAAGAAATAGAACATGTAGCCAGAGGATTTAACAATAGAAAAAACGCATGAAATGTCAATATACTTTTATAGTTTAAAGTCAAGAATACGAGTTAATTAGCAGAATTTTGGACTAAAGACATTAGGCATAAATTGCCCTTTCACTGTTTGTCGGAGTGGGTAAACCGTTTTCCATTCCCTTTCCTTTTTACCTAAGAATCAAAAAGTCTTTTCTATTACGTATGCTGCACCCGTTTAATGCATGCGTTAGTTGACTTCGTGTTGAACCAGTATGGATGATGATAATGACTATGATATACTCCTTAACGAGAATATCTTAATTGCCTCCCTGTAGGACTTCTTTCGTATTGCGTAGTAATTATTTGAGAGCGTTATTTTACTGTAACACATATTTTCGTAGTTAGGTCTTTATTGTATTGGCATTTACTTGTCTCCTTGTTTTGGCGCTGCGTAAGAGGGCAAATGGGGGGTATTTATCGATAATGTTGAGCTTTGTTGAACGTTATTACTTGTTGCCATTGATTTGCTATTTCCGAAACACCCACGACGCCTTCTTGATGATGGATGGCCCGCTTTACTCAAGCTTTGCCAAGCTGAAATTTAATTTAATAAACGAAATTGTTAGAATTGCCCACCACCATAGGGATGTCAAAGGTTTCAGGGAAGTGGGGAGCTTGTAGCTTATAGAAGACAAGATGAAATATAGAACTTATTTCATAGAGCTAGTTTGTAGCTCATCGGATATCATGTGTAGTGCTGTATATGTGACAACCTTGAATACTTGAGCAGTAGTTGATATCTAGTGCCTCCGTTACGGCTTCGTTGTTGCCATATTTTCCTTGTTGACGGTCTCCCATCTCATGGCTTTGTTATTCTAGACTATTCAATTCGTGGTCTTATATATCGTTCACAGAGGCCTTACATAACAGCGGTGATGAGGATTGTAGTTGGTCGTTTTGGCTCGCATTCGGCTTAACGCTACAAGTGTAGTAGGTAGGCGCACACTACAGGACATAACCTCGATTGTGGATACTGTGAAACTCCATGTATGGTACCCCTACCCCTTTGTAGGTAAGCCCATTAAGAGATACGCCCTCGTGTATGAATCCCATGGACTTGAGCCCTATTTATACTGATGCAAAGAAAGCCTGGACATGAACACCTTCAGCGGGATAGATATAGAAATTTTCAGTTGTGGACTCAGCGCTACGAAAACCAATCCAGTCTCCGACCCCTTTTGCGTCATCTATAAGACAACCGGTCCAATCCCACCAAAAGCTCTGGTTGAAACCTATAAAGCTCATGGGCACATGCACGTTTAGTTATCGTATTTGATTTTACTGATCAAGTATCTTTAATTTGCCAATATTATTTGTGGCTTGCTCCCTCATAGGTAAGCACTCAGAAGCATATGTCCACAACCAATATGGCGTAAATATTTCACTGTTTGTCGAAGAGGTATTCCGATAGGTATCTGCCATGTGCAATTACTGAAGTTAAGCGTTGATTATGTCTTAGATTCTTTAACATTGTTCACGCTTGTTCTAATATTGATACCTCGTGGCCTTTTCCCCGTGACCTTTCCCCTGTGGCCTTTTCCCTGTGACCTTTCCCCCGTGACCAAGGTCAATGTAACAGTGATTAGATAAATTATTCTTCTATTGCGCAAATAGTTGATGTATTTTATGATTTAATAAAGATACTACTTGTTGTTTTTGCTGTATTTTCGTGGCTGGCGATTGGCAGCATACAGACTCAGAAGAAGACATGATGTTGATAGTGCCGAATAGGCCCATATGTTTTCAGGACCCATCATCGGCCTTCTTACCCACGTACTTGGAAAGAATTAAGTCTCAGTCAAAGAATAGTATGGAATTTGGATGTGGGATTTTGACAGCAGCCAACTTTATTGTGAGAACATCCTTACGCATGTGTAAGAATACCGGATAAAACGATTATGAATAACGCAGAATATATGGGTGTGCTTTCAGTTCTGAAATAATAAAATCTCTTCATTGCCAGTGTTTCTAGACAGGCGTGGTTGTGATGAGCTGTCAGTAGTTGGCTTTCTTACT
>JAAAKM020003734.1:0-12249 GCA_010016025.2 Alatinidae sp. Z8VKAUB7J3 | reverse complement strand
GCAATGTATTTTTGGAATCCAAAAACTCAACAATTGATTCAAATAACTCGTAAAAGCGGGAAAGGCAGTTTCCTTTTAACAGCCAACGTACATGTTTGTGTATTAGCAATCGTTTGAAGCCTACGTCATTATCTTGGCAAAGCTTGCAGAACAAACGATCGTTGAGAGCATGTACTTTAATGTAGCTTACGGTTGACAGGGCCTCACTGAAAACCACCACTGTGTGATGTGGGCACCTTGTTTAAAAATTGTTAACAGTAATAATAATAGTATCTATCACAATTTGCAGTGATTCATGTAATTCCTTGCTGAGATTTTTTGCAACAAGATGTTGCCGGAGAATAATGCAGTGCATTAAAAGCACGTGAGGAACTTTGGAGTTAAAGAACGAAATAAATCCACGATGACAACCGGTGCCCCATCTTAATTTTCAGGGTGTCCCGTACTAGTTCCTTACAAAACAGTCTCTTACCACAAAAACACCCCTACTCATCCAGCATGAAATTGCTTGGAAAGTGCTACCGCCCCCCCGGGGGGGGGGGGCTACCGCCCCCGTTGAGAACCACTGGTGTAGATTGATCTTGTAATCTTTGTCAAATCTGCCTATTAATAAACTGGAGTTTTAAAATTGTTATTATTGTTTGACAATTATCGTAAATAATTTTAAGGTCTTGGGTATAGTTTCAAAGTACTCGTCAGATAATTGTCCCATAAATTCTAGTGTTAAGATTGTTTATTCTCTTCTTCTTTGCTTTCTTTCGACATTTTGATGAGTTCGATGCCTTGCTGGTGTTGGTCGTTCGATGAAGTTCATTGTTTCTCAAACGAAAGAATTATTCATATCCCAATATGCTATTATCGGAGAGTCTCACGTTGCCTGCATCTAAGCATGTAGAACTTTAAGATTGTTTGTCTCAGTTTCTACCGATTAATACCTTCTAATCTTGTAAAGGGGTAACGGGATTTATTGCTCGTGAAGAAGATGTATCGAAATTGATAAAATATTGTCGAAGAGAAAGACTTTGCAATGAAAAACGGTTTCGAGAAGATGGTAAGGAAATTGAAAATATTTCACCGTGGTACCAAGGTATTTGAAACTTTGACCCACGTACGAATCAAACCCCTATAGAGTGAACGATAAGACCTAATAATATGTGGTTTACTAACTGTCGGGTCAAAAATATCGGAAGAAAAATAAACTAATTGTTGCACGCTGGTTCCTGATTATCCTGATAAAATGCACTACAAAAACTTTGTGGACGCTAACAAATGTTGTTTAAAAAAAGTTACCCAAAAGCCTACATGGCGTTTGTTTCGTCATGCTTATTTTTCAATGGTCTCATGTTTTGTTGCTTTAACGATGTATTAAGTTAACAATGTAAGGATATGTTTAATATTGTTTGTGCCAAGATGATGACCAACTGAGGTTTAAGTGATTTTCGAGGAGAACTAACCACAAAGGATCTTTTTAATCTCAGCTGACTCCTTGGTTCCAAATTTGACGTCACATATCAACAAATCATCTGATTGGTTGCCCAAAGTGAGGCTATTGTCTTTCCATAGCGTCTTCTTTGCTTTTGCTAAGCCTCCCTTCCGTCCTCTTCGATTTCCCTGCAGACATCAACAAGAAACCTGTCATGTGTTACATCCATCCTCAGTAGCAACAAATAAAGTATATACCTGAGAGCAACCACAGAATCGTCAACATGCCCAGGAAGGCTATGAAATGTGTCATCGAACTAGATGTTCACGTGGTAAGTTATTTGGAAGAACCATTCTATGTTTTTACAGCGAATCTCAAGATCTTGAGACCTTGTTCAGGTGTTGCTAACGACGCGGATCAACGTGGACCAGTTAGTTGTTCTACCGTGCTTAGGTTTTGCAGACGTCGTTCAACAGCCATGATTGTGCAATCTGTTTCTTTTTGCAGACAACATGCCCCGGAACATTCCTTCGTGACTATGAATACGTATACCTGAACGTTGAGATGCTTGGGCTAGAAGCGAGGACCAAGTCGGTCCCACCGACTTTTCCTCTCTTCTTTCATGAACGCTTACGATTTGATAGGGTAAGTACTCTTTTTTACGTTTGCTTAAATTTTAAGATTCCATTGCGAAGTAATTAGTAACTGAGTCATGGATCTGATTCTGAAAACAAACTGCAGCATGGTTTATATCTTTCCTGTGCAGGTTACCGAGGATCTATGGGGGAGTGTTATATTGCATGTTAACCGTTAACGTCTGTGTGTAGGAGTTGACAAGGCACCTTAATTCTTGAGTATTGGAATCAATGTGGATTTGCCTCACGCTTTTGTTGCAGTGACATCAATACATTTGAGTTTCCTTATGCCGATGACGTTAAAGTTTGACCTTTACTACGCTTGCAATTTTGCAGACAATAAGGTTGAATGGGTTCACCATACCAGTTTTCCTGCAAGACAATGTTGGGGGGAATATTTGTTTGATGCCTGATTAGATCTATAGACAGTATTTACTAGTAAACGGTTGAGTAACCCTGTCAAAGTCATGAATGGAGAGATGCAAATTGTGTAAGGGATTAAGAAAATAAAAATTCTTTCATCTCCCAGGTGCTATTATTGTAGCACCAATAATTTCAAACGCTTCTCTCTTACAAAGCGAGAAACCTTATTTGCTTTGTTGATCTATTCATTGCCTGTAGTTATCTCTGGTCTCCGTGAAAATATTGATATTAGTTGCCAACTTTAAAAAATACCGGTATATCTCTTGTGGTCACTCAAATTATTGTTATATATAACGGTAGACACACGTGTGTGACGGAATATGTAGCGATCATAATTGAGTCTACACGTATATGTATTATAAAGGTCTAAATTATGAAATAAGTAATCATATATTTAAATATTTAAATATATGTATTTATTAATATTTATATATATTATACATATATGTAAGTATAAATAAAAAAAATGTATTTAAATAAATAGATATTAAAGGCCTAAATTATTACCACGTCTACAATATGTACACGTGTGCTTAAATATTATATCGTTCATGTACCACCAAGTGCTATTTTTTATCAACGCTTTGTAGCCAACCTTTTGTGTAGCTTTATGTTAAGTTGCCATCATGGTATTTTTTTATAGATTTATAATTCATTAACAATGTGAAGTATAGGAAGTAACAATATTGATACAAGTAGCTCCTTCTAAGATGCAGTTTTAGGTCATTGTTTCACATATCTGATACTGGTGCTTGAAATTCTCTGATTTTCACCATTTTTTGTTAATAGCTTCTTTTGTAGTTACAGTTATTATATGTAAATTTTATAGACATACCATGATTGCACAGATCCATCATTAATTGCAGCTCTTTTGAAAGGTAAGAACTTGACATTTTTGCAGTTGGTAATTAGTTCTCCATAACTATTAATTGTGTCTCTTACCTTTGAAATATCATATGTTGCTCAATGGTGCAGAGCAATCTCTTTTTTTTTGGGGGGGGGGGATTTCCCCAGGTTGTGTTATGAACATGATCTTATATATATTATCTTATACATGTAAGGGACAAGTAGGTTAAATTCTTTTAAGGTCTTTGTCTTGTACGCTTTGCCTTGAATGATTGGAACACATTGAAGAAAGCATGTGCCGTGGAAATTATCTAAGACTTAACTACTACTGATAATCAGGGTGATTATGTGTCTGGCGAGATGTTTTGTGACATTTACTTTATGTTGTGCCATTCTTCTTTGGCAAATTAACATTGGTTTTACTAGTGGATAAGTATTCTTTATTTTCCAGGCGAAGATGTCATCATTGAACTTAGACAACATACGGATTATATAACAGGTATAATGGCATTTATGAGTTTGTTAAATAATTGAATTGAGGATTTTTAAGCATACCATTAAGTGATATATAGTTGTTATGAGCTCCTTCTCAGTTTTTTGCACTTTCATGCAGACTCAGCAGCCAGTGTGACTGCCAAAAATAGCTTAGCAATAATGTGAATCAAGCTTGCAGAGAAAATTGTCAGCAAAATGTAATGGCCGGTAGTTTTCAAGTTATTTTTGGCCTGCTGGTTTAAGCACTTTGGTAAATGGTGACTTGCTAGCTCTGTTTACATCTACCATGGCATCTACGGAGACACTAGATGATGTGGTTCTATAGAAGACTCAGTCACCAAACTGCACAACATATATATAGTCTGGCTGTGCTGAGTCCAAAGTTATCATATTGAATCAAGTTTTTGAAGTAGCACCCTGAATGTTGTTGATCATATTTTGTTTTTTTCATTAATGTTTATCTTGATACTAAATGGAGGGGCTGCTTTGTCTAGGTGTACCACTAATCTGGCTCATCTTCAATTCCTGCAAGGCAAAAGTATCTTCTACAACTGTTTGTAGTCATGTATATACAAAACAGGTGTTGCCACTTCTTTGAGTACATTCATTTCTTTATAAAAATGACGTCAACAGCACATATGGTTTTGTAGTAATTAAAGTAATAAAATTAAACAAGGTCATAGATAAGAAATAAGAATGATGCTATTGACAAGCTATTGCAATGAAACTGATACATTGCTCATTGCTGAGGTAAGATTTTTTTTCTAGATCTGATTAAAATGGCAAAATTTATTTCCATAGTTTCCATTCATTTATTAATATGGAAAATGTTAAGATTGAAAAATGCATGAGTAGATGACTTTCTGTAAATGGAGGACTAGTGTGATTTTTGTCTAAAATATTCTACTTCATAGCAAATGGTAATAGCATGACATCAGAACAAAATCTTTGTTTTCGTTGATTGACTGTCATTAATATTGCATGAAGCTACAAAGAGGAAGGTCCAGATCTACTTTTCTACTACAGTGCTATGGAACTGAATTGTTTCCATCTATAGCAACTCATTAATTTTAAAGATTTCAAATAGTTGTGGTTTGAGATTTGTAAAATCAGTACAAAACAAACTATGAAAACACTGATCACGTTATTGCTAGAAATAAGAACAGAAGCAGTTATTCATTGTATTTTCTTGTATTTAAAAATAAGACAAATTAGACCAGGTAAAGAAACACTGTTCTAAATTACGATGTTTTTATCCATGTATGATGCCTAATGTTGCTTTGGTGTCATGTTTCCCTGGTCCAACTTTTACATAAAACTGATAAAATCTGAGTGATATTCAAGAGGCAGAGAAAGCATTGGGAGTGCACTGTTGATAAATGAGACAGGGGATTGAATCCTCTCAATCTTTTCATAAACAAATGGAGTGTATGAACTTTCTGACCCTATGCAAACACATCATTATCCTTAGTTAGAAGTTTAAAGTTTCAATAAAATTATTTGGAAGACGTTTTGTACTGGCTACTAGTAAGTTGCTGGACCTGCCTTTGCTCTTTGTATATAGATCAAATCCTTATCTCCTTTCTAATGCATATTGACAACTGAAATCTGAAGAGTAAAAATGTATTGTTGTCTTCGTATGTATCAGTAGTCTGTATAAATGCTGTTTCCATACAATACATCTTAGAAGATCACCTTCAATGTCATTCACAATGTCAAGTGAGACAACAAAAAACCCTAAGAAGAACTAGGTCAGTCTTGTTGAATGAAAATCTTACATTGATATTGCAACATTTCATCTTACTTGGGAGTGCCAAAGAGTTGTCTCTCCATAGCTACATTTCAAAATCTTTCATAGTCAAAGTACCATGGTCATGTCAGACATTTATTGTTTGTTTACAGTTTATTATCTGACTTTGGCAGATCAATGTTAGCACTAGCAAAAAGCATTACAGGACTGGTTTGGAGCATGGACTCTTTAGTATAACACTGTCTCAAATAGACAATGTTATAGGCCTACATATATTGCAATATTGTTTCTTTTTGACTAGGGTACACATGAGTGATTTTTGATAATTTAAAACAGTGTGTTATATCTTTGTATGTAGCTGACAGGTAATTTTCTAATTACAGTATCTGTATTTTGTAATCTCATATAAAATAACTTCTCAGTTCCAAAATAACAAACTCTTACTATTTATTTGTAGATGGAAAAGTAATAGCACACTGCAGTAGTAACACCCATGATTTCTTGTATCCTGCAATACCTTCATACTATGGATCTGGAAGAGAAATTTTATTGTACAAAACATCAAAGTTCAGGCCAATCAGAGTCACAGTAAGTACATTTTTTGATATATAGAATCACCTTAAAAATGAAAAGTGGAGTTTTAAATATCTCATGGACCGTAGTAGATATTTTGACCTATCAGCAGGTCACTTTTTAAAATTTCCTACAAATTTTGATGCAATATTGCCATTTTAGGCTGTTAAACAAAAGGTACATTTATGTTAGGGAGTCATGGCTGCTCTGGCTATTTGACTTCGATTGTTTTTCATTTAGTGATGTCAATAGCAAAAACTAATAATTTCTTTCAGAACGTTTGCTACAATTTCTACTAGTTTTCCAATTTTTGTCGATATTTCTTGCCTTGTTTTCTCATTTCTTCATTAGTGTGTCCTATTTTTTCTTCTTTCTCCATAGTAGCCCTCTTCATAATCCAAGTAGATGTTTTTCCATTGTTATTTAACATGATTTCAATTTTTATACTTACTACCCTTTCGTTAGAGAGTAAAAATTGTTTCCATATTAGATATAAACACAGATGCAAATATGGTTGTTGCCGTGTATGCTGTCTATTTTTCGTGGTTCAGATAATAGTTCTATTGGGTAGTTTTTCCGAAGTCCGATAGCCAGTAAGACAGGAATTTGTGAAAGTTAACTAAACGAGGATGATAGGATACTGTACTACTTATACGACATATTCTTGCTGCAGTAAAGTGCATCATTTTCTTTAAGTTACCAATCAACACTTTTGAACTTTTCTCTCCTGAGCTGTCTCCTTGTCAGTTGTATTACATGAAAGTTATCCAACAGTTTCCCTAGGTGTTACAACTCACATTGTGTCACCTCCAGTTTTGTCTCGCATTTTGATGTTTAGAACATAATCTGATTCAATTATTATACTTTATGAACAGGGCGAGCCCGTAAAACTTGAATTTTCAACGAAAACGACAATAAAGGAAGTTCCGGATTACTATTCCGACTCGGTATGCCTTTTTTAGTGTTATATTTTACCGGTTTTTTGCAGAACTTTCGTAAAGAGATTTTTATCGCATGTAGTAGGGTGGAGAGAGCGATTAGCATCTGAAGCTTTTTCAAGATTTGTGGCAGCCTTATTGGTGACTCTTGTAGGTAACATACAAGAACGGAAAGCACGCCTTCTAGAGAGAATTCTGCAACAGACTTGCTTCCTAGATTGACAAAAATCTCCTCAATGTAGCTAAAAAGTAGTCATTTTGAAAATTCACCTTTGACAGAACATAAATGGTGCTCAAGTGAAGACATCTTCCGTGGCAATCTCTCAATCAAAGACCCCTAGTGAGCAGTGGGTCTGATCTTAAAACTACCGTAAGTAGACAGTGACAGCGCCAAACAGGCTTACTAGTTCGTAAAAGACATCTGGAGTGTCAAAGGGCAACGCCCCTAATTTTCCGTGACGCCTCTTCAACACTTTTTGATATTATCAAAAATGATGATGTTGCAGTGAAAAGTTGAAGCCCCACTGCAGCCTAAGTGTCGTGGTATAGAATGTGGTATCTCTCCGGCAGTAGTAGAAATGGAGTATACTTACTTTTGTGGGGATGGTGATAAGTATTGCAGGGGTATTCAATTCATTGTCGATTTTCCTCTTCAGGAGCTGTTAAAATGAAAGAGTTGTATTTGTTTACATTTTAGAGTGATAGAGGCGAGAATGTACTTGAATTCATAACCCTTACCACCAATGTCTTCTACTTTTGATATTCATCTGTATAACTACAGTAGTGGGAGCATAGATTAGGGGTCTTCAGTTCTATTTTTTTTTCATTTTAACATTCACTGTACCCTTACTTTAGTGTAATTACTACCACTCGGCGTCTATGCAGCAAGCAATAAGCTGGCCTCATACAAAGCGAAATTATTCGTGGATGTCTGTTGCCCCTTGATTCAGGGTGATATACGAATATATCTCTCGAAATAGGCTGGCGACTGCAGCAAGACACGTCCTCTGCGTTGAACCCTCAAAAGGCCCACTATTTTCTAGTACCGTCACCCTCGCAGATATTAATGCCATTCGCACAGATAATCGATATAGGAATACAACCAAAAGTGTTATAAAACTTACGACGCAAGACATCTTTCAACTCTTATTCTTCATCTAGGATAGCGAACCAGAAGAGGTGGTGGTTTCTACAACCCTTGAAAATGGTTTGTCCTCCAAGCCCAGAAGCCCCAATAGATCTAGCCTTGCACGCTCGCGATCATTGTCACCTGGTCGGAGATTAACAAGTACACCTAAGCCCGAGTCAGAACAACAGCGTGAACAGTTTCTTGTTAGGAGAAAAGATGATGATGTATTAGCCAATCGTGATTTCTCTTCTTTTATTCGTCCCAAGCCTCGACGGTCACGATCGCCTACACGAAGGAGGACCGTATCACCATCTAGAACATCTAAAGGAATTGTTACGTCAGAGCCTTTGCCTTGTAAGTTGCAATCCGACTTTGTTGTATGAATATCTTTCATTATTGCAACAGTTTACTTCCTTTTATGAGGTTTTGTAACTACGCATTTCTTATTTTTGCATTGACATTTATACGTTACCAGATCAATGATTTAGCAAAAGTTTTTAGAATGGCGCCCACTGTTTTTAGTACAAGACATAGCAGACCTCGTAACTAAAGTTTACCAGCGCTTAAGGCTATTTCTCCTCCATTAGCATAAAGTTAATGCACTTCACAATTGTAATCATAGTGAGCACCATAATCTAGTAGTTAATGCTAATCTCAACATAATGCATCGAGCATCTCCGGTTACGGAAATCGACCCTGTTCATTATATTGAATATTTCATCAGTCATCTTTTTTACCTGACTTGACGCGTTACTGACAAAAGTATTCCGAAACATGCATTTGTTTATTATCCGAGTACTCTAAGCAAAACGAAACTTGTACTTGAAGCGTTGCTTTCGCGCTGCTACGATTGATTATTCGGAAATGTACAAGCCGTCACGTGAGTGGCAGTAGTAAAGCTGCCATAGTAGTAATACTAGTAGTAGTAGTAGTAGTAGTAGTAGTAGTAGTAGTAGTAGAAGTAGTAGAGCTAGTAGTAATAGTAGTAGTAGTAGAAGTAGCGGTAGTAGTAGAGGTAGTAGTAGTAGTAGAGGTAGTAGTAGTAGTAGTAGAAGTAGTAGTAGTAGTAGTAGTAGTAGTAGTAGTAGTAGTAGTAGAGGTAGTAGTAGTATTAGTAGTAGTAATAGTAGTAGTAGCAGCGCAAGCGATGCCGTTTTATATTTCGCTCATCGACATCGAAGGGGTATTTACTTCCGGTGTTAATTATGCTCCTTAAAATCCTTATTTTCTGTCGTAGCTTGGAAATACACTTCAGACTTCTCCAAGTCTTTGAATAACAAACATTCGCGATCACTAACAACACCAGTGAGGTCAGCAAGCCCTTCAAGGAGCCTTCGCTACGCTTTGGATGATTTGAACCTAACAGTTCCAAGCAGACCAACCTACAGTGACCCTCTTTTGAGGTAATTTTCAGTTGATTTTACTCAATTTATTTCGTGGAAATTCAGAAAAAATGGTCTTATATTTCAAGCTTGAGCAATTTTATAACGTTCATTTTGTGCTATACTATTTATCTTAATTTGTAATTGATTTAGTAGGTGAATATCGTAATTTTGTTATGGACAGCAATGCCCAAGCAAAGAATGCATTTTTTGATGGGCGTCGCTGTTTATAACAAGATGCATATAAATTGTTAAAGAAGAAGTTAAGTGTATAAATACACTTTTTGGTAACTTTATTTCACGAGGACATGACACGTGATTGTCAGTACTAAGTACAAAGCAGGAAGTAACCCTGCTTAATGTCACAATGAAGTCTATGATCATCCCGCAAACCACATTTATGTCTTTATGGCATAGGTAAAAGTGTACCCATTCTTGTTATTTTGAGCCTAAATTTTACTTTGATAAATTTATAAACCAATCATTTTCTCTGTTTTTAAAAATATTTTCTAAGTTCTGTGTATTTGAATGAAACGCTGACATGAACTTACAGTTGGTATCGACCACAAGGACTGCCTCAATGTTTGCGGGGGTGGTTTTTTAAAAAGTTTACAGCAATGCTAAAATAATCAAAACTTTAATGGTGGAGTTGCTTCATATGGTGGATAATTATACGTAGTTGATCACGATACAACGTTTGAGCAACACGTGATCACAAGATGGTTTAAACTTCACATTCATATCAATTTTGATATGAAATATTTTACAGTGGAGCCAACTGGTATGAGTAGAAGTTGACACATAATCTTTATGGAGCAACAGTTCCAATGACCATTTTATTTCCGGAACCGGTAGAATGCTCTCGGCTGTGATGAATATAGAATAGTATGCATCAACGTTTTCAAACTTTTCATCTACTGTAAAAAATTGTGAGAAAAAAATGTGCATGGAATACGCTCCCTGTATTCAGAGACTGTTGACTGTTGACTGCCTCTTTTTTGTCGGTTTCCCCCACAGTGCACGTACGAAAACAACGGTTTCCCAAAATTGAAACCTTAGGCAAAATAAAATTGAGGCAACTAATAAAATCACCATCAGTACCAAATTCGCTTTAAAAAAGATAATATCTTACTAGGGCGATTTTGGCGTTGTACTTGTACCGTGTTAGACACTAGAAGAGATATTTTGAAAACGACATTACCAGAAAATTACATAACTGAAAATTGTTTCTACTACTATGCCGAGCCTTCTGCGTAAATATTATAAAGTATTACGTGGTCGAACTTGATGTCTCTCTGGTAATCTTTTATAGAATGTTCTTATTTCAAAGGTCTGCAAATGCCAATGGTGTCGTTCCCCTTATAATATAACATATCTGATACGGGGTCGCGAAAAGTTTTGTCATTATCTTTTGTGTGATACATTGGTAGTTAAGATCATGGTAGCTAATGTCATGTTCATTTTTTTTTCAGGTTCAAAAGCCGCCATTCGCCAAATTTGAAGGCGGCTCTTAGCGCGTCTGATCGCATTCAACGGCGAGTAGAAGATGTAATCCGCAAGAAGGAGGTACTCAGTATAGATTCTGACGACGAGAGCGACTTCTCGCTGGATATCCTCCGCGAATCTCTGCGAGAGGAAAGGAAAGCTCTTGGTGAGGCCATAAGAGAAGCAGACAGAGAAGCACTTTACCGCTCGTTCAGGGCATAGAGACACTAAAGATACTAATGTATTATTTCTATGGGCTAGGAACAAATATTTAGCATTAACTAATATCAGCTGTATGTTGAATTCTTTTGCTGGTCACAAGGGCAGCTTTATTATACGCTCTGTTGTTAGATTTTTGGTGCAAAAGAATGCAATTTATAGTAAACCTGATCGCTCCAGGTGTAGTATTTGAGAAAGTATGGTACACCCAAAATCTTTTTTCGACTTGGTTATGATTCGATGTCATTGTCTTGACCTACTATTATCTGTGATAAGAGCTTTATTTTTATGATGTTATAGCATGGTCACAGCTAATTTCAGTTAGATCAAACTGACGTATTGTGACACTTATGTAGCTTAGATATTCAAAACATTTTGTTTTTATCCACTTATATTGTGCATTGGCTGAGCTATGTACACTTTATGACTATATTTTTTGCAGAAAATATGAAATGGCTATTGAAGTAGTATACTCATTTGTTGCGTTGTTAATACTTGCTTATTTAGCAACTGAAAGCACTGCAAATGCAGCAAAAGGAGCAGTACTTTGTGTTTGTTGTTGGCAATGCTACCTTGATCTCTGCGATGGTATTACTTCTTGGATTATACTTAATTGATAACTTGTATCCATAATTATACTTCTTAAAGTATAAAAGCAAAGTGTGAGACTTAAGTATAATACCTAAAAATTTTGTTTTGTTACAAAACTTAAAGATTGCATTGATTAATTGATCCAGAAGTACTGTAACTGTTCTCACGTTCTTCTATATTATAAAGTCTCCGCGAAAAGTTTCCCTCCCTTTCTACACACTATTGTTGTGACATGTGTCTTGCGGAAATGTTTGATAATGATGATTCTGCTCTTAGCGTAATTTTTAGATTCTATTAGCCCCTTTTTGAAATACGATAGTTGATCAGAAGGCCTGATAAAAAACCGTAACCCTAGTGACG
>JAAAKM020003733.1:0-12249 GCA_010016025.2 Alatinidae sp. Z8VKAUB7J3 | reverse complement strand
CCTTTAATCGGTGTTGACTCTGGACTAACGCCTCGTGATCACTCTCTGATCTCATTTGCCTGCAGATAGCAAAAAAACAATGATTCAATATAAAACAATTAAATGACGACAATTATATTCATTAGCGGCATTTTTTTCAAAAATAACACCTGATTTAAAGCTTAGATATTTCCTTTCTTTTTTGATGAAAGTCACCTTCACGCATATTCTGTAAGATGTATATTTCAAAAACTGTTACATTTGCATTATTTTCTTATGTTTCTAAAATATGTGAACTCGATATAAAAGAGATAGACCCTATTTGATAATAAGCATATTAGAGTAAACAAGGGAAAAGCTGCTATCACAAGTGCAGATGTTAAAATGCTATTTAAGGACACATGGAGAATAAGTTCCGTTTTTCATGAAAATGTTGATTACGAAAGATAAGAAACCCAAACTCACCACAATTAGTGTTTTACACGCCTGAGCGTTTATTGCAGGTGTGATGCTAAAATTGGTTGGATTACTGTGAACAAACAAACGACTGAGGAATTGTCTGATGAAAATTTGAAACAACCATATAACCAACCTGTTCCCTAATCAATCTGCCTATGCAATGTTTAGGAGACTCCAGTCAACAATGTTCTGTAAAAATCACTTTGATTTTTAGCGTGATCAACATTAGAGTCTTTAATAAGCGATGGGAACGAAGTGATGGATTGCACTTAAAATTGCTCTGAAACCCAACTAGTTGAAATGGTTAATTGTACTTTAATTCAACAGAAGACAGATATTGTTTTATCCTGAGAGCACCTTGAGTTTTTTCTGAGATAAGGACAATTAATAACAAAAGTCATAGGGAGGTAACAAAACCACCAACAATGGATGTTAGCATTAGGCCTATAGTTGCCTTTTAATAAATGGGCATTTTGTGCTTTCACGAATATGTTCATGATAAACATATTATAAACATTAATACGGACTAATTTTCATAAAGTTTTTTACGTTTTGAAATGTGATGCCACCATGGATGGCATTGTGTTGAAATATTAAAGCCAGAAAAATAAATTCTTATAAACTGTACAATGTAATAACTTACTTGACTTGATTTATTGTAGCCCATTAGTAATCCTTTCATTTTGTACTCACATAAGGAAATCAATCCTGTTAGTGTAAACTCATCTCAACACCAAACTCTTTGACTACATACAATAGAGCCAAGTTATTTAATGGTGACTGCCATAAGAATCATAAAACACATTGCTGGAATATGTGTTAGCACACTCAGCATATATAATCAAATTATATGAAAGCTGCAACTTTTAATCGCCTTTTAATACTAACTATTAATCACTCAGTAGAATATGTATTTACTTTCTGACAGAGCTATCAAATAATTGATACACTTAAATTGCTTAATGGGCATTTTGATACCTATTAGCAATTTTTTTCAAAAGTTCTCACACAGGCAAACACACAAACACACATCCTGTCCAGTACCTAAAAAGATCCTATTGACAAAAAGCTTTATCTCAAAGCATGGTCTATAATAATAATCAACAATGTTTTGTCAAATTTTTATCAAGAAAACAAAATGAATCTATTTAATAAGCTTACCTCTCTTCTAAATCGTTTCTTTTCCTCATTGATTGTTGTTGCATTTTTAATAATTCATGAGTGCAATTAATTAACTGTATAATATCCAAATTAGAAGGAGAGTCATCCCTGTGACTATTAATCTTCATTGAAAATATTGAAGGGAATCCAAGAACAGCCATTTCCTGAAGTAATGATTAAAAATGGGTTATAGAAAGAAAAATGTCAGGCACCAAACAGTGGCTACATCAATAACCATTAATAAAAACATACAAAGGCCATCATCATCATCATCATCATCATCATCATCATCATCATCATCATCATCATCATCATCATCAAATTTGTTTTAACATCCATTTTAGATGCTAGCATGTGTTGGATGCTTTTTTGAAATCCTAGTTATCCTATCCGTCGCCAGGTCTCTGCTGACACCTTTTTGTTTGAGATCCATCCTTATCACTCCCCCCCATATTTTCTTCGATCTTCCTCTGCCAGTGGTTCCTGTCACCTTGATTGTTCTGCATGTATTTGCCCAAGCATTCTTGTCCATTCTCTCCACATGACCAAACCAACAAAGCCTCCTATTCTGCATACAGCTTCCGATACTGTACAGATTCAATCTCCTTCTGAGTTCATTAGAGCTAAGCCTGTCCTTCAGACTTACATTGTACATCCATCTTATCATTCTCATGTCATTCTGCTCCATGGGGCTGACATCTTCAGCTCTCACTGGCCAAGTTTCACTACCATACATCATTGTGCTGTGTACACATACCTTCTACTTTTTCACTGTGATGCTCTGAAAGCTGCACTCATCAAAGCAAAGAAGCAGACACTCTATTGACAAAATATTTATCAACAACTTACTCATTTTCCAATAATTTGAGTGTCAGGAAAGAGGTCAGTCAAACACAAAATATTTCAACAACGTGTTTTAATCCTTTGTTTAGAAAAAAAATCTGCCTTAACATAACATTCAAATTTTGTCCTACAAAACAACTTTCAATAACTGCAACTCTGTTAATATTGATTGAAGTGAATGAAATTAAATTTTTGAATAAATACTATTACGGTAGATTATGCAATATTGATGGTGTTTAAGGTTGTTATGTTGATGATACTGTTGCCATTCTCGTCACCACAAATTACTGCTATCAATTTCTCCAAAAAAATGGTTAAGAACACCCAGTTCTTCAGTTTACATATGACAAGGGAAAATATATTATTCCACTAAAAGTTGTTTTCTGCATCCCTAAGGCCATTTACCTGTAACACATCAAGTGTATTTGCTTACAGAAGTTGGTTCTATGTTTATTATTGCAGGCATACAATTTTTATGGATACTTTCTCTATAAGTAGAGCGCTGTGTGAGAAATGGTTTTGCATGTAAAATGCTGAACACATTAGTTTGTGATCATTTACTTTCTCAGAATGCAGTATCCATGTACTGACTTGAAGGAACTGACTTAAATATTATAATGATTCACTCCAAAGCTCAAGATGTTCCCTTGGTAGTTGGTGTACTTGTTGTGGATGGCTAGGAATTAAAAAGGCACAATATTTAATGGGAAGATCGGATAGCTGTGGGTTCATACAATGGTCAGATCATAGAAACTACTGGCAGCTTCTAAAACCTGCAGGAAGGTTGTTGAATGGTTAATCAACAACCTTATATCTCCCACTGAAGAACAGTACTGGTAGATAGTTTGCATCAGTCCTATTTTATTATATGGATTTCAGTTTCATTCTCAAAAATATAATGTCATTCACTGAAAGAAACAGGAAATATAGCATAGGCTACAATAAAGCTAAATGAACAATTTAGTACAAAAGTTCAAAAGGCCAAAAAATCTATAGAAGACGTTTTTTCTGTAGACAAAGATTATTCTCATTCATGTACATGTGAACAAAACAAATAGCTTTCATAGACAAAACAGAATGCTATCAATGGCACCCTTGTCATAAATAATAGATTTACATGCCCATTTAGAAAATCCTTAAAAACCAATAGCATAGTTAATGAACAATATACCCACCACATAATACCAAGATCTCACTACCAGCTTTCAATAAAATTATGCACCTGTTGACTGATGGCAGCAACATGCCAACATGGTTCTTAGGGAATGTTGTTTGAGGTGCATAGTACTTTCATTGTACAACAATTCTCAGGAGGTTCCTTCTTGCAATAGGAAGTAAATAGGAAATCAGTACCATGCAATGCTGATGCCTTAAAAACTATGCTTATGGATTAAAACTGGAAGTCATGCCAATATAAACAAGGCATCAACAAAGTAAACAATAAAAACCTATTATATTGGAAGTTTTAAAAGATATAAGTCAGTGCTGGCGGATATAATAATGTCATCAGCATATTTTAGAAGAAAGTTTAAGTATATTACTGAATCAGTAATAGCCATCACCATCAGACACCAATGCAAAATTAAAAGGTTACTTGCTGATTCATAATTTATGGATGTGATAACTAGGTATAGGACCTAGATGCAAATGGCAGAGTCATGGAGACTGTTGTACTTAATGCATCTTTTGTTGGAGTTGACAAATAATCCAGTTGCCAATTGGGATATCTATATATACTTGTGAATTTAAAACACGGAATACATAGCTGAATAAGTTATTTTCTATTGGCTGGCGGACAGTGACTATAGTATTATGCCAACCATGATGATGATACAGAATAATGATGATGACTATGGTAAAGATCATGACACTTATGATAAATGGATGGAGAAAGTTCAAATAATGACAATGATCATTTGTAGAATAGTAATGATATAGTATATAGTGATAATTATGTTGATGGCGATTGATGATGATGATCTATGATGGTTGTAAAGATGATGGCAGTAACTATTAAAATGATATTGCTGGTAGTCATAACTATATATAATTAAGAAAATGAAAATGATGATGACAATGAATATGATAGTTTGATGGAATTATTTAAATAAATGAACACATTGGCAAAGCTAGGCTAAATAAAATGATCGGGGGACGGAAGGTCACAAAAATTAATCCTATGAGAGTGTAACATGGCATTGCTAAACAAAGTCATTGTTCAATAAAAATACAACACTGCCATTTTCTTACAATACTACCTTTACAAACTGCTCTAACCCTTACAATAAAATCCAAGTGAATTACATTTAAAGCAATATTATATTTTACAATATAATCCTATAATTCCACATGATGAGAAATTTCTATTAAAATGGAGGAGTGACTTAACATCTAACTCCTGCCATAAGTTATGTGACCAAGCTCAGATATTAATTATAAATCTCGCCCCTCTAAACCATATATCATAAGACAAGTTATCTAACTTTGTGTATGTTTACCACATGATCCAGCATGCACATCATTTGTCCACCAGGTATCATGTGTTATCCACAGAGTCACAAGACTCACACAAGCTAAGGTAGCATACAATTTTATTGGCTAGAGCAATCATCAGATTGCTGTGAGCCTAACTCATGATCTGGCCATCGTGCTCTATAAATACAGGCATAATTAGGGCCTAGTTTAGTCTTTGGTATCAATTCCAACATCAACATTGCTAGCTCACTTCTCACTGTTACAAACAGAAAACAATTTTTTATATAAACAGCAAAAGATTCCAGGTGCCAAATTCTTTACATGTGCTTATCTTCAAAAAATGTTTACCTTTAAAGTTCAGGAGTGCTACCAACATTTAAATAAATAATACCACAAAGGTATATTAACTTTTCGGCAACCCCTTCAAATAAGCCAAGTCCCCCAGAGACAAATTTCCTTGAGCCTAAATAATGGTGGAGACCAAACATAATTGTAAGCTAGTAAGAGAACACCTTCCAATTGATGTATAACTTAGCACTTAGTATTGCTTGATTAATACTTGACTGTCAAGATTCGAGTAAACATTAATTTACAAAGTCCACTAAAAATCTTTCATTAGTGGACTTCCTTAAATAAACACCTTTACTGAAGAAGTGCAAAATCTCGAAAAAGTGAAAAAGTTAATAAGATCACTATGCTATTAATTGAACAATTATATATATACACAGTATAATGCCAGGAAAATCTTACTTGAGAACAACCTAGCAAAAAATGGTCCAAGTCTGACACTTGTCTGATCCATCAGAAATAATGATATCCAATGTGCATATAAATCAAGAAGGACATTGTTCATCTGTGTCAACAATTGTCATTGTTCTTGAAAGCAGAATGTATATCTATTGAAACGAGATTCTTTGCCATCTGGAGTGTTGCCATGATATTATTGACCTTTTAAAATTAATACCTGAACAGAACAATAGTTGAAACCATAGTGATAGACAATCTTGACCTGAATGTTAACTCTCTCACAAAAACATGAACACCTTAATCGAAACAGATAAAGTTCCGCCAAATGGTCAATATGGACAAAATAGGTAAATGGTAATATGTAACAATAAAAGTTATATACGTGAAATATTTGCTTCAAAGATAGTATTGGCACCTATGAGTGTGTACATAAGTTGCTTAACTACATTTCTGAAAGATAAGTTTCCACATTAAGAAAAACACTGTTCCAAATGCTCAACCCTGATTCACTATAAGATTTCCATATACCTTAAGCCCAGGAAAATGCCAATTCACAACTTTTCTAACATCATATTGAGAGAACATAAAAAAGTTGTCAGTGTTATCATATTGCCACTAAAGGAAGTATATATATTGGGGGAATGTGATAATCAATTGGCTGTTAGTCAAGTAACAAGGGCAGTCAGGTCTGATATGCATAAAACATCTTAAGTGCAAAAAAATCCTTAACTTTTAAGAATTCCCTTAAATTGTGGGGATTTCCTCAAATTTTTGTTAAGGAAACGTCCTTAACTTAAGTGCTATGCATAAAGAAACTTAAGATAAGAAAATTCTTAAAATCCTTCCTTGACTTTAAGGTACCTCTTTGGTTTCCTTAACTGCAAAATTCTCCTGTAACAATGTGAAAACACGAGCTGCGAGAGAAACCAGTGGCAAGTGAACTCACCACATAGACTGGCTCTTCTTCTCTGTTACCTTGCTAAGTTGAAGAGGATGAAATACACTATGCTTTCAGGAGGCCTAGATGTCTTGTTACTGTGAAAATCCAATGAATATCTCGAATGAACAGATATTTACCAAAGGCTTTGCTTTGACCAATGGGTCATTGTATGTTACGGTACTTTACCATAGTAGGTCCTACCATATCAATGTCCTGACTTCAGTAAATACAAGTTAGTTAGAAAGTAGAGCAAGGTTAGGCAATTTCCTGAACAGTTAAGAAAACCCTTAGCTAAGGAAACTCTTAAAGTCCTTCATGCATTGCACTTAAGACATTTTCTTTGCTAAGGATTTTCCCTACCTGCTTAAGGAAGAATTTTCACTTAAGTTAAGGAACTTTTTATGCATATGGCCCGAGGTCCTCAAGTATTTTGACTTCATTGTTATTGTTATATGTTTCCCTTTTGAAGTCTTTAAGTTGATTTATTAAAGATTATATCATGGACTCTTTAAAATAAATTAGTAGCCCAGAGCAGATGGAGCCTTTAAGTGTTGGTATAGGAACCAACCCAAATGTTCTTTGTTAGAATGTAACTACTTGCAAAGGGGGGCAATCCCAAAACATACCTTTGCATAACATGCAGAATACTAAAACTGGAAAAGCAGAGCAATTATTATAAGTAAAACACCAAATGTGGAAACTTCATCGACAACATTTCATCTAACAGACTTTTTCAGATCACTCCTTAAAATTGGCTACACCTGACCTACTGACCTGAAAAAGTCACTGCCACTTGTCAGTGGACTATTCACCTTTCATTCAGAGCAATTATTGTAGGGTCAACTTTTAAAGCAAGTAACAATACTAAATGTTACCACATATGTGGTAATCATTGCTTCTGATGTCAGTGAATTAAAGGGTTATTTGCTTTACATTTACACTGTTAGTGAAAGGGGACTGTCCATCTTCGTAAGTATTCAATCACTACAAAGCCTGGCTTAGCATGACACAATAAAATTCCCTTGCAGCAAGACTACCTTTAATCCCATCCCCTACTAGCATGTTGTGTGTCACCATTAGTAGCATCAAGTAAAACAAAAGATATTTTTGCATAACACAAATCCTTTTGTCCACCCAAGAAGATTTAGCATACAAAAAACAATATCTTTCCTGCATTTTTCTTACAGAAATGAGATTCTTCTAGCCAGTATTCAAAACACCACAAAACAGTATTATGGTTTCGTGCAGAAGCCATCAATCTTACCTTGTATTGTTGAACTAAAAAGTCACTAATTTGTTTACAATAAACTTCCTTGCAAATCCTAACTTGAAAATTATGATGCGTATCAAATCTTATTTGTTGCCATGGTAAAAAGGGAAAAAAGCTGCCAACTAGTGAAAGAACTACAATTCACAATTACCTTAGGTTTTTGGATTATAATTATAGGTTATCTTTGTTTATTAGCATCTCACCGAACTGGGATGAAAACTACAGCTGTCATGACCAGAACATAAAGTTTCCAATTTTCAAGCATTGAGAAAAATACTATGAAGTGCACATAGAAGATCAACCTTTTCTATGAGCTATATGTTTAATACCATATGTGGTCATTTATAAAAAGGTAAATGGGGTAGCAGTGAGGTGCCTTCATTACATTGAATTCAATGAAACAATAATAAACAATTTACCAAATCATTACAGATGTTATATGCCATAATGAATTGCTTTATCTATTTTTTAAAATTATTTCTTAATTGCCTAATTGTAACACCTAGGATGTACTGTTCCCACAGAAGTTGTGATACCTCCAAACTGTGCCATTCCATGCCTCTCAACTGCACAGAAGAATAGGAATAATCACACTCTTTAGCACACATCATGTTCCTAAATATTAGGAGTAGCTTGCTTCCTTGGCAATCTATCTAAATACACTTTCCACGTCACTCAATCATACTAGAATACAGATAATATATCCACAATTTAGTGAGCACTCAATTTCAATTTGGTTAAACTACATAACTATTCACCATGAAGGTTTCCAAACCTATACGTTTCATGTTATTACTCAACACAGTAGAATTGGTAACATACTAAATAATAGTTAACATGCCTAAATCCAATAACAATACAGTCTTCCTTATCTATATGAAACAGCAGCTTAATTTTAATCTGTTTACAAAATATTTTGTTAACATGTTAAAACTCTTCTTTTGACCTCAGTTAATAGGTGTCAAATGAGGGTTGTTCTGGTTTCTTATCCTGTGCCAAATGCTGGGAACACAGACGCCATGGCTGATATTATGAAATTAAATAAAGCCCAAATAATAGGTATATGTGATAAATGTATTACTTAACTACAGGTTGAACTCTAATTGTTTTACTAGAACTTCAGGTCTTTAGCTATTGTTATTTCAATCGTCTATAATCACCCACAAAGTTAATAGTCAAGCAGATTAAAAACTCCAACATCTTCAAGCTTTCAAATACCTGCAGAATTGTGTAAGAACTGCTAGTACCTTGGTGTGTGTTGGCATTGATATTTGGGATTATTTTGTTAAAAGTGAGTAGTTTTGCACTTTAGAAGGCATCATCCTATTTTTTTGCATTAAAACTAACATATATACTGTTATCATGTTTCCTACTCTTAAACTTGTTGTTACAATATGATTTTATGTTCCTGAATATACAATATTTGTGCATTGCATGTCACATACACACAAACCCCACCAAACACCAGCAGGCATACATATCTCTATTTTAAAATAGTCAGATAGGTATGAAGTAGGCTACTACAAAATAGTTCCAGTTCCTTTTCGTACATAGTAATCAAATGTATACTATTGCATACGTGGAATTGAGAATACTTCCGTACAATTTCATTTATTGTTAATGATGTTGGCAGAGTTATCTTTAGTGGCAAATGTATTATAGTTGTGCTTACAACTATGGAATTACGAGTGTTAACATGATTACATCACAGAGAGTGATAGATTAACTCATGAGAGCCATTTAATCCACCAGCTCAACTGGATTGAAAACAATTTTCAACTGCCCCATTTCAATTCTTTTGCATTACAATATATTATTTTATTACCAATGTAATGTAACATCAAAACAAATGTGGGGATGTCACAACATCGATGTCATGTTTTATCAAGAAAAAAACAAAATATCCAACATAATCAATGGGCTTTGGGTTTCTCAAAGAGAAAGAATACGATAAGATAGTTGTAGTTGTTACATTCATGTAATCTATATATCTGAATGTGGTTTTCGATAATCTAATATCTTATAATATTAAACATCAGAGATCACAATGAAATCGATACGCATCTGCGGTTAATTTTATCCTACACCTTAACTGTTCTCATGGGAATTTCCGGGGGTGTTATGATTTCCCTACTTAAATCAAAGAAAAGGATTTCTGCTACGAGAAACCATCTAGTACCAATAAATACAATAAAACCGTACCTACTGCAGTAAATAACGAGGCGCTTAAATTTCACGGCTCATTTCTTGTTTGCCCACCTGTTTCTACCGAACATCAATATCGTCATGTCTGGAATAGAAGACCTTTGATTCCCCGAAATTAAAAGCTTTGAAGTTCAAGTTTTCCTGCGTTGGCAAACATCCGAACCGGCTTCTTAGGCAATAGATGTATCCTTCTTTAAAAATCACATACTCATGACTAAATCCATCTTAAGATTCAATGAAAATAGCTGCACCTTCTGTGCCAAAAAGGTCTTGACTTGTGCTCCAACAAAACCGATAATTGCATTAATTTTTTTTATTTTAAAGTTTCATTCGTCTTCAACCAAAAGGATTAAAATGACGGCCTAAATAAATTTCAAAGACTAATGGAAGGTAAAATATGCTTTAAATGATGTAAATTGGCAAGATAAGTTCTCAGGTGTCCACGTACAGAAACATTTTAAGAGATCATTAACATCTCCTTGGTATATCATCCTGTCTTTAACTGAATATTGTGATCCAAGCAGCTTTCAAATTAAGGAAAGCTAACTTACAGTGTTTATAAAGAAAGCGTCTGGGAAAAGACGAATCTTTGTAACTAGTATTGAAATATGTATTAAAACGTCAGGTTCAAAGAGAGATGAGCACAGATGTAGATCGAAATAAACAAGGAAGGTGACAATGGCTTAAAATTGCTTACCTGATTTAAGTATTTCAAACGGCTCTCCATGTTCTCCTTAACGCAAAACGGTTCTTCCATTCTCATGATTAATGGGCTTGTCGCCGAACTGGCAGAACTAGGATTTGTTCTAATTTCTGAAGTGTTAATAAGGTCTTCAATCCTAGGTGATTTAAACTGGGACTTGGCAGTATACTTGTTAACGAAGTCTGCAGATTCCCAGTCTGATCCTTCTTCCCCTGAAGAGTTCGAATTAAAATCCATTCTACAAAATATAACGCTGTGACAGATCTATCATAACGAAGAATCCAAAGGCTGATAATATCAGCTTAGAACCACAACGATAGTGTATGGTGGTCAAGAAATCAATAATCTCTCAGACAGGTAACGATCTTATCACGTTTTCTGTTCCTTGACATCAACACAAACAATGTGCGAACAATAGGCCTTGTGAACGAGTAAAAAAATTGGTTAAGTTAAATTGTTGTCTCCCTGAAAGTTGATGCTAGGAAATTGAGCGCGAACCTCCAACAATGGTCCTCGTAAATAATTAAAGTATCAGGTGATACTCCGACAAATACTGACTTCGGTTTCACAACCTTAACCCCTAACTATCAAGGCCTCTGCCAAGCAAATCCGTATTTGAAAATGTAGCATGCTGATCAAATTGGCAGCACCAGTCAAAACACTTACATTCTGCAATCTGATTGGTTAAGCTGATCTACACCTGACCAATGATTGGTCAATGACATATTACCATATCAAAATCTCGCGCGCTGTAAGCATGGACAGTGTTCACAAATTGAGATCGATTCGTTGGTGGTTTCTTCTGACAGAAAAAAGGTTCGGTACAAAACCTGAGTAACACGACAAATTTCAAAAGACTACATTCAATCAGTAATGAAGAAAAAGGTCACTTTGTATTGATATACGAGCACACTCCTTCCTGTTCAAAACGCTTGGTGGCTCCTACTAACAGCCTCGGTTTGGAAGATCCAAAATGAAGAAAAGGATCAAGTTCCGGGAACGTCCGTCAACCGTCACTCAACATTAGAATGGCCATCCAGGTCTCATTTCTTGACGATTCCGCTTTCTAGCCAAATAAAATTGTCACTTCTTCCTAGCCGAAGAAATCGTGCCCTTTTGCTAACTAAGTAAATCGTGCCCTTTTGCTAGCTAAGTAAATCGTGCCCTCCTCCTAGCCAAAGAAATCGTGCCTTCTTCCTAGCCATGGAAATAGTTCTCTCTTCCTAGCCATGGAATTTGTGCCTTCTTCCTACCCAAAGAAACAGTGCCTTCTTCCTAACCATGGAAATAGTGCGCTCTTCGTAGCCAAAGAAATGCTGCCGTCTTTACAGGCCAACATTTCCTATCTGCATATTATTCATGTGTATGCCTGATGAGCTGAACTGTTACCAATCATCATCATCATCATGGGCATTGTTCCTCCTCAGTGGAGATAATGTGCCGTATTATGGAGTTCCAGCTATTTCG
>JAAAKM020003729.1:0-12254 GCA_010016025.2 Alatinidae sp. Z8VKAUB7J3 | reverse complement strand
TCAATTCTTAATGAAAAACGTTTCTTGATTTGTTTTTCAGGCGTTTTAAAACTTGTCCCTCCTGAATTTGAGGCCTCGAGTTTCTTAGCTTGTTGCTTAGATTTTGGACCAAATCGAGGCGTCACACCTAAGCAACTGAGTTGCTTATATAATAAAAACGTGTAGGAGAGCTGCTTCACTTGAAGCATCAGGTGTGATGTTACCAAGACTTGTTTTCTAAACATTTAATGAACCAGCAAAAATGCTGCGGCTGTAGTGTACTTCCACAAAGGAGCTGCATAAACAAACTTGTAAACCATAAACAATATGGATTATCCTCGCTTCAGGTGGTCTGGTATTAAAAGCAAAGATCGATTGTTTTCCTTTGCAATAAAACTTACTTCTGATTGTTTTCCTTATTGTTATTTCTATAGATTCTATTGTTTCCATCGGTGCCAAACGTGTTAAAAATTTAACTCGCGTTTAGAGCACAAAAGGCATGGAAATAATTTCTTTAGGGCCTAAGAAGTTAAACATCATACATATTTTGTCAAATATGCTTAAAATAGAACATGGGTCCACTGTTTAAACTTAATTATTGTTGTGAGTAGAAACTCAAAGAGCAAGTCTACAACCATACGGAAAATATCATGGAGAAACCATCGTAGAAAATGAACCGATGTCCTAAATTTCTCAGCAATATAAGATTAGTGACACATTTAAAGAAAACGACTATTAATTTAATTTTCCAAGACGTGTTTCGAATATCCTCTATCTTCAGTAGAAACTAATTTACAAGAAAGTTCTACTCAATTTATTTATTTACACAATTTATTTATCTTGTAAATTAGTAAAAATTAAATCAATAGTCGTTTTCTTTAAAAGTGTCACTAACCGATGTCCTCTTTTGCAGCAAGGACTTAAAAGCTGGTTGTTTCTGTCATTTCTATTTTTATAGGGTCTTTTGTTCCAATTGATGCCGTATGAATTAGAATTCTCACTGCTGTAAAGAGCACAACAATTTGCAAATTAATTTCGTCATGTGATAAGAAGTTAAACATCAAGTAAATTTTCTATCATAATCTTCAAACACAACATACGTCCGCAGCTTAAAAAATAGGCTGAAAACTCAAAGTAGAAAAGTCTGGACACATACAGCACTCATACGTTAGATCCCAAAACGCTTCAAATATCACAGACACATTCGCTGCACACAAAAAAGGATAATACGCTACAGTCATCACCCCATTTGCCAGACAAATCAAAGAAAACTCGATTGCTTCCTTGTTATTCAGTGAAAAATATAGATAAAATTGCTACATCATCTAAACCTTTGCATGTCTCGAGCCGCCGCACACTTGGTTTCATGCACACTATTGACACTAATAATATTGATGATGTATTCAGCGGCGAATGGTACTCAGCCATTGTTTGTTACATGACGCGTGTCAGAGATGCAGATGTAATCAAAAGATCATGACTCAAAACTAAATAATTCACATCTGAACTAAGTCCACATTTCCACAGTAATCAAACTATAAAAGTTTAAAGATAACAACCCAGAAAACAGATATGTGTACAACTGGTTTTATTGAGCCCTTGAGGTGTGGTGTTTTTTTCCCATTTCTGTTTAGATGAAGCTGGAATCAATGGCTCATTCATCTGCGGATTGTTTCCTCTCACGTGGAACAATTTGGAAAGTCTTGTACGTCTATGATGCTTTAGTTACAAAAGTGGGCGTTGGTTGAATTGACTTCAATGTGTAATGCAAGTATTCTGAGGTTTCGCTCAAGTGAACTTTGCTTTAACCGAATTTTTGTTGGCAGTTTTCAAGAAAGAAGAAAAAAAGCCCTTTCATCTCATTTAAGGCTAGCAGCTGCCGTGCGAGTGTAACATCGACAATCAGTGTGTACGTGTTCAGTAGTCTTTTCACTGATTGCTTACCTGGGAATCGGAAATATGGCCGATAAGTTTGTTCGCGCTTCGTATTATCGCCACATCTTCGGTACCGCTGGGAAAACAGAATACAAGAATATCACTATAACAAAGAGTTCCCTGGAGGGTAAATTCTGTGCTGTTAATCAGAAATTCTTGGCTGTATGTGTCCAGACTGCTAGTGGTGGAAGTTTTCTTGTCATTCCGCTTGAAAAGGTAAGACATTGTTTATTGCCAGTTGCAGTGTTATCACATACTCATAAACGTTTAGAATGCTAGCAAACTAATACACGAACTGAGAACACAGCGAATTTCAGTGACAGTTACTGCGAATTTGCAAACGTTTTAAAGACATTTTTTTGCTCAAATTAATAGAGAACAATGTTGTGGTTCTCTACTTGAAAATGTTTATCCCTAGCATTCTATTTTGAAGAGTTGTCCCGCCTTAAAAAGGTAACCTGACATGCTCAAAATTAGGCAGTTGCCAAAGGAGCAGTAATTGCATATTAAACTTTCAAGGTATTATTGGTTGGTATGCACAGACTACTTTCGGTTGTTGTAAGGCCTTGACCATATGAATCATAAACATTGATTCTTTGTAGAGAAATATTCCCACATATGTGTTAGGTGTGATTCCCTAAGTATTTTGGGGCGTTGTACCAGAAGTTATGTATTGTGGCAGAATGCGATGACTGAGAAAAGTAGATAAGTAGATTGTCGAGAATATCTGAAGTATAAGAACCCTCAGGGTAACTGTAACGACGGTGCCACCACGGTGTATTGAAAACAAACACTGATGCGTCAGCTATTGTTCCAGCTGAGCAATTTCTTTTCGATGATCACGTGATCAATGTACATGGACAAGGTAACAATAAAACATTCACAACAAACATCTCGGCCACTTCACTTCTGGTTTGATTTGCTGTTGAACATGTGTCGGGAATGGGTAACTTTTATTGATTTAAAAGATGTCTGGAGATAACTGCTCTATTGTGGGATACGGTACTTGTCATAAGACATCAGCATCTTCAAGATTCCTTCTCCATAAGGCAGGGTGGCAGAAAACCGTGGGACGCGGGTACGCCGTTCCCTCGAAGCGAGCTCAAATCAAGCGAAGCACGACCTCAGGCCGTACAAATCATAAATCAAAAAATTGAGATTGAAATATGGTTGGAAAGATAAAAACATGTTGCCAGATCTTTCAGCATTCAGGTAGTATAAATTGTACAACAAACGTCGATCATTCTCTTTGAGTTGATTAATTTTCAAAAGTGTTCCAGACCTGTTGTGTTTTATTATGAGCTGTATTTCTGGTTTGCGTCGATGTCTTGTGAGATTGTTCCTTCTTGTATTGAAGCACGCTGTTTGAGATTGATGAACTGACCTTTTTGGTGTTCTAAATCGATATTCGTACTACTAACACCAAGGAACGAAATCAGTAAGAACTCCCTGAATTTTTATGTCATCGTAGGTACAATACACTTAATTATGCAACAATGCAAATTCTTTACCTCGCAGGAAATAATAATGTCCTGGGCTGAATTTTTTTGAGAAATTAAGAAGCAGAGGGGAGACGTCTATTAGGCACCCAAGAGTATGCACACGGTTATTGTTTGAATCCATTCAAGCTGATATTGAGCAGGCTATGAAAACAAAGCGCCTCTGTCCCAACAATGCTTCTGCTTTTGCTTACCTTGTTATACTGTTTCAAATGGTAGGTTGTTCTCTTGTTGTTAGGGGTGACAGCGGTCAATAGGAAGTAGTTTAATTTATCCTGGAGACGATATTTGTAAAATGAGCCTCGGGAATTTGTAGCGGAGTAGTGGAAGGGCTGAGTGCTCAGCTAACACGAAGGTAGAAAGAACATAGAGACAAAAACGAAAGCATAGAAGGTTTAAGACAATCAACCTGTGAACAGAGGTGGAAGTGTGTGCCAGACGCACAGACACACAACCTACCAGCAGCTCCTGCATGTGGCCAAAGGGTTTTTGTGCTATTCATCTGTTGTTTTTGTCGTGCACACGCTGTCGCCTCTGATCAGCAGGAAGTAAAGTTTTCCTCATATTTCTAAATAGACCATTTTGGGAAATTCTATGCAAGTTACGGCGCGCGTTGCACTCTAGGATTGTTTGGGGGGATACTTGCTTTCAGTCCAACTTGGATACAGGCATCGACGAAGGGCTAACATTTTAAATTTCTTCAAGCTGAAGCCATTAGTGTAAGCTTTATGAAAGGAGACGAAGACTACTTTGCAGTTACTAGATCTAGTAACAACAGAAGCAAATCTGAACAGTAGCATTTTAACATATCAAGGACCATGCACTGCTTTCGAGGCTTGCTGTGACAGTACTTCGCAGCCAACTAGTCGTTGGTGCTTTCAGATTCAGTTCCTGACTTGAAGCTTGTGTCTCTTGAGGGAAACACAGTTTAATGTTTTAACAATCCTATTCTTTTTCCGTCCCAGTCCTCAGTTTAACCCATATTATCCCAAGTATGTATAAAGTGGATTGAAATTGATAAATCTCTCAGCATTTACTTAGTATGGTGTAACAAATTTACATGAAAAAAATCATCACCATAGCTTCTGCCTAAGTTTGATTTTTTTTACAGGTCTACAATTGTAGAGATTGGGATGTTGCGGGGTTAAAAAACCGCTAAAGTCAACAAAGGGGTCTGCTCAATTATTTTTTTATTTTAGTGACAGATTATGGACTTAAAACTGAAAAAATAGTGGAAAACAATTAACATCTCATTGGTCATTGTTCAATTATTGTGAAAGATCCTGATACATTTTTGCAAATAGGCTTAGGCTGTCCGTCTCATATAGCATCGTGTATGTTCCCATGTCAGAACGTCAACATAATACACATGCCATACTATTGAGGGGCCATTCAATAATTACGTAACGCTACAAATCGATTTTTTCAGCGCCACTCACCCATCTGTTACGCACTGTAATAGATAGCATAACCACACCCATCATCGTTAGGTAACGGTCTGAAAAACACACCCCGTATTTCAAAGAGGAGACCGGACCTAAAACGCACTATGAATGTTCTCATGATCCCCTGCTCTTACCATAAATCAAGTATATGGGAAATAAACTAGTCGAGTTCCTTTTTATTCATGATTGCTTCACAAAAACGTCTCTCGCAGTCTACCCATCAAACCTATTACAATAAACATAAATGTAACATGTTGTGATATTCGAAGGGGTACATTTTAAAATTAAATAGGGAATATGTAAACATTCAATTTATATGTACGTAATTTACTTAATCTCTCAGAGGATCTTAGATTTTAGATTGATAATAATTGACACGCGGAGTTATTGAGATGTAATTTTTTTCTAGAGCGAGCCTCATAATTTGTAACTTCAGGCCCCACCCACCCATGCGAAACAATATCAGCTACCCCACCCTCCCATATTTACCGTTAGGTAATTATTGAATTGCCCCTTACATCAAATCAATGTGGTTGGCAGAGACACTTGTGCTCGTCAGGAGTATATTATTGGCCAGATAATGCCAAGTCTATATGGGCTAGCTGCTAATTATGCACAAAACAATTTGGGGATAAATACTTCTAATGAGTGAGAATCTATTTTTCCAGTGATTTCAAGGCTATTCGTCGTCTTATAAATATGTTAACAAAAGATAAAAACATATTTCGCTTGCTACCACACTCTTCAGAAACTCTCTTTCAGAAATACTAAATAACATTTTAATCACAAACAGAAGTCAATCAACCGAAATTGCCTAAAAAGTTGAGGGTCTGCAATTGTAGATTGGGATAATATGGGTTAAGTTGGGACTGTCATCCTATCTCGACCTCTTTGTCTAATTTCTTCGACCTGATCGGAGCATATTAGTTTAAAAGGGGGCTATATTCGGGGAGGGGGGCTTATATTCGCGAGAGCTTATATTCAGGAATTTATGGAATGTTTAACTGTTAAAAGTGGTTCATACCTTACTCATACAGATGGATGCTATGGTTATTTTCATCATATCTATGTCTAATGAATGTAGTGTTTGACGTATTGAGTAAAATAACTAGGGGAATGCTATTAGTAAATCAGTGTATGATGCACAACTGTCTCATCCCTGAAAAAGCAGAAATTATAATTACGTAATGTAACCAGTTAGAGAATGTAATGATCAGTTTTGAATGACTTGAAATTGTCTCTCAATAGCCTTTGACACGAATTCTTCTTTGTGTACATTCTTTTACTCGCATAGATATATATTTATTGCTTATTCGAAGTAAAGTTCTCCCGCCCTTAAACAAATTTCCTCCTCAGAAATAAGATGCTGGCTACGTGCTTAAAGTGTACGTAAGGACACAACAACATAAAGCAGAAAATACACCAGCCTACAAATTAATTGAAAGCAGCTTTTGAGGAAATTCCATACACTTATTTTTTGAAATAAGAAACTACCTTAGCGTCCAGCTCTCCAAGTTTCTTAAAATATTGACCTGCTGAACCCTCAAAGTTTCTTAGCAGTTTCTTATTCCCCGGCGCCAAAAAATTCGAATTCGTAATTTGAATTTGAAATTACCACTCTCAAGTTCACGTATTAGCTTGCTCTGCCTTGATTGACACACCCACTTACTGTGCATGTGCAAAGACAAGGCCGAATGTTTCAAACAAAAGAGTGTCAATTAGTCACACTGCTGTTAGTTATTTCACACTTCCTTTGGCGTACCCCTCTGTTCCAGGTTAGCCTATTCATCAAATAACCCGTTATCAAACTGTCTAAACCGCTTTCAGAAATATTTTAGGTTTCATAGAGCAGCCCTACACAGCCTTCGAGTTTCTTAAATTTGGGAGAGTTTGAACCTTGGTTTCTTAAAAACTGGTTTCTTATTAGAATAAAGAAGTGCACATCTCCCTTTAAGGGTATTTTCTCTGTTTGCCAATGTACTCAATACGTTTGCCATTTCAGGGTCAACGTCTGGCGTACAAATCCTGTTTAAAGGTAACCATCTAAAAGAACTGGATTTAATGATACTGTTGAAAACAACAAATATTCAGTAACTATTTTATTTGGGTTGTTTATTTTGATATTTTGTAGTCATACTGGGCTTATCTCAAAGAGGGATACATTTGAAGAAAGTAATTCTTTTACAAAATTAGTTTTCAGTGAGCTTCCAGGTGTATTGTTGTTAACGTTGTAAATCTCTACCGAAATAATAAGTTTGTTGTTGATCCATTTCTTGCTATAGACCGGGCATCAAGACAACTCTGCTCCTACAGTTACAGGTCATGTAAGTGATGTGTTAGACTTGGCATGGAATCCCTTCAATGACCACGAAATAGCTTCATGTGATGAGAATGGTTTTATAAAAATTTGGTCAATTCCTGAGAATGGCCTGACAACAGACTTAAAGGAGGCAAAGATTACTTTAGGCTATCAGACAAGAAGATGTAGACAGCTGGTTTGGCATCCATCAGCAGCCAATATTTTGATGAGTGTGTCAGATGAACCTCTTGTTGCAGTTTGGGATCTTAACAGAAAAGGGATGGTCTCTGAAGCTTTTCATCCAGATATAGTTTACAGCGCTGACTGGAATGAAAAAGGAAGCCAAATAGTGAGCGGATGTAAGGACAAGCTGATTAGAATCATTGATGCAAGAACAGGACACATTATACAGGCAAGTCATATTTCGTTTTATTTTGAAGCCGTTTAAGTAGATGATGAATAGAAACAACTGACTTACATATAGAATGGTTTGTTATGCTAACATAGCCAAACTTTCTAAACTAAAGAAACCAAGTCAGTGTACATGGCACATCAATAAAAGTCTGTAAAAAGTGTACTTAATCAACGGAGAGAACGGGGATTGATAACAAAACAGCTATGTAGACGTCTCGATAACATATTCCAGGGAAAGGAGGGTCTGAAGCCTAGGTGGGTACTTTGTTGCGTTAGCTTCTTTGGCATCTCAAGCAAACTGTCGTGAATGTATCAGGCCATGTGATTCATAGTAATGCCACAGTGTTGGGATAGTGCAATGAGAAATTACTTTACTGATACAACAATTTCTTCCTCAAGAACCGAAGACAATCCACAACTGAGATTAGATTTTATCCAGTGCAAAAAGCTGAGAACTCGATAAGTTTTCCATAGAAAATAGGGAGGTCTAGATTCACGACCAGTACGAGGACAAGTTCTTTGAAGGGGATGAGTAAGCTATACTCGTACTCACTGTCTTCTGTAAGAGGTATTTAAATCGACAACGAGATCAATTAGTAGCAACAACCAGTAGCCTAACCGGTTTTTAAAATGATGAGCGTGTACCCAGGGATGCCGTCCTAAAGAGTTACGAAGAGGGGCTGTGTTGTGAGCAGCAAATGCCACAACTACTATTATACCCTTTGTATGTGGTTATGTCAGACATGATTTTAAATTAAGTTCAAATATATGCTAATGAAAATGATCGACCAAACTTTATAATAACGTTTACCGAAAATTGTGAAGAAAACAAAATTAAATTAAAATTTCCAACACTAACAGGAAATACGCAGACTATTTTAAAAATGGTTACATGAGTAAGAGGAAAAATAAGTTACAAAAATTCTCAATTTAGTTCAATTAATGAAACTGTGTGGCTTTGATTACTCGGCTTTGATTTTCGGTTGGAGAGTTGTGTTGTAGTAGACACTTATCAAAAGCTGCTTACCAGATATGTGAAGGTGGTCCTTCACACCAATACTCATTGTTACTCCATCAATACTCCTATCTTCTCATATACGATAACAGCATATACGTTCCCAGGTGCATCCTACGTTGCCTGATCGCAGACCACAGAATCTCCCCTAAGTGTAAATATTTGTGTAAAGCCATTGAAGGGGACGTAAGAGGTAATTATAGAATACAAGTAAAAAAATAAAGTTATTCAAATTTGGTGATTCAAACTGAAAACAATTGAGCTAAGTGTATCGCTCAAAAGACAAGAAGAAAAAAATTTTCTAGGGCTACTGGAGCGGAAAATTCAATTCAAAATACGTGAATAAATACTTAGCATTACCCAATGAAAGCAAATTAGAGAGCATGGATTCACATATCATAACCCAATATGTAGGACTAGAAGGAAGTTTGGATCAGATTTAAAAAGTGTCTGCGTCCTAACTATCACGAGTAATACCCAGCCCGTCGTAAGCACTAACTTCCGAAAATGTTTAATTTCAATAGCAGCAATTATCGCCTTAAGAACATAACGCACAAAATCTGTCCAGGATTATATTATTTTCATAGTCATTATTATTGTATTATTTTTATCATACGATTATTAATCTTTATAGAATGTTTATACTTCTTTAACGTCTGATAATTTTAAAACTGACTTTGTTCATGGAAGGGGGTATTGCAAGGTGATTGTCTTAGCCCATTAATTTTTAATCTTGTTGTAAACGCATTCATATATATCAAGGCAGCTACGTTTTCACATCTTGGTCATGACTGGGATAAAGTTTTAAAACCACGTCATTGGTACCAGTTTGCAGATGATGCTGCAGTATTAACTGGACAGGAGTACGGAAACCAGATTCTTTAAACGCCTTTTCTGCTTGGTGTACCTGATGTCGTAAGAAGATTTGTGTGGATAAATGTATGTCATTTGGTATCATAAAATTTAACACTCTTTCTAAAACAAGTATTGCCTAAGTTATACGCTAACGAAACTTTAATCCCTGTTATTCCAATCAATGCCAGTTTTCTATATCTTGGTAGGTATTTTTATTTCACTATGGATAACGTAGATCATAAAAAAAACTATGTGTGATACAGTTGATAAAATTCTGAATACGATCGACTCTTTGCCATTGCATCCCAAAAATAAACTATTGCTGTATCAAAATTACCTACTATCTAAGATTTCTTGGCATGTAACCATATCTGATATAAGCATCGCCTGGATTAGAAATACCCTTGATTTGCAATGTCATAATGTCCTTCGCAGAAAGCTTGGAATACCTGCAAGTGCTACACTGGACATTGCCCTAATGTCAAAATCTAAATTTAGTTTAATTGATATATCCACAAAATTTTAATAGTGTCAGGTTGTTATATGAAGCTGATATGAAGCCAATTCATGCATTAACACAGCCAAATTATATAAAACTTGATCAATTTCAAAGTAGCAAAGCAGTGATTACAAAAATACGTAAATCTAAGGAAGATCGTGTAACGAAAACGTTGACATCACAGGGATCCATTGTTAAAGCTTTGAGAACAAAAATGCTTCCTTTAACATTAAAAGATCTTGCCTAAGGCAAAAGACTCACTTCCGAAGAACATATATAATTTTACATGCAGATGTCTAAATAACTCCTTACCAACTCCAAAGAACATGCAGCTTTGGAAACAGACCACAAACAATCAGTGTTACATATGTCTCAACCCACAAACTCTCCAACATGTTGTCTCTGGTTGTCATGCTCATCTTCAGCAAGGAAGGTACAATTAGAGACATGGCTCCGTACTGAAAACGATTGCTGATTTCCTGAATTTCTGTAATCCTGATCTTAATATCTTTTGCGATATAAAAGGTTACCGTTCACCCTCTGTCAAATTTGGAGAGGAGGTAAGACCACATATTATTGTTGAAAGGAATGATTCCCTATACTTCTTAGAACTAATGCTAGGCTTCGAGACAAACTTAAAAGCGAACTATGAGCAAAGATCATTGAAATATGGTAACTTGTGTAATAACCTAAATCGGAGATATGATTGCAAATTTATAAATTTGAGTTTGTGTGCCATAGACGGAATAGCAATCAAAAATAAAATGTTTCTGTAGATGTTAAATCATTTGAAAGTAACAAATCATTATTATCTTTTTTTAAAAACACTTCATTGTTCAATAAGAGCGACATATTAAATATTTTGTAATAGAAACAAGGAATAGTCTGATCCAGAACATTTGTCGTGGCAGGAGGTGTATACAATACCCATTCCAGTATGCCTTATTGTAAGCTGACTACTTTGCTAAAACGAGCTATATTGTAGGTGGCGTTACCAAGTATATAAAAATTTGCGATGACTTTGTTCTTTTCCATTTGAAGTCGTTCTTGCTTTGTTTGTTTCATTTTATTTTCAAACGCATTTCTTTCTTTTTTGTTGGAAGTAACTTCACCTACCTTTAAGCGTCTAATAGTCAGGGGCTGTAACAAAATATTTAAAACAGGGAAGGGGCGAAATAAGTGAGGTGTTTGGACAACATCTTTTGAGCTGTTTCTATAAGCAGAGTAGCTATTTCTTTATAAAACTAAACAGTGTTTGGATCACCTCTCTTTTAACGTTATAACCAAGTAACTCTATTAACAACAAGATTAACATAATGATACAGACGTGAACTGCGTAATGAAATTCAACTTCAAATAAGTCAAGTGGGTAGTTACATGGAAACCTTCTCGCCTCTCTACCTATATGCACAACATATTGTTAGTTCTTAACTGTTTTTCTTATGTACTTTTCTCTGATAAATTTTCATTTCTCTTCCTCTCGTACATTTTTTTATCGTTGGTCTCTTTTGGGCTATTGTGTTGGTTTTTTTATCCCTTCGGATTGACCAATTCTCCTCCCTCACACAAGTCAGTAGCATTACATACCTTTTTTGACCATCTGATACTATGAGTAGGGCCCCAATCTAGTCACATGTGAACAGCCCTTGCACTAATTTAATCCTGTAGGACTGAAGGGCACTTGCATATCCCAGCGGAATACGTGGCGTAAACTACCTTAAAATATAGATGCCTTGAAATGTTCGAAAGTGTCACTTTTGGCGGAATGACTCCAGCACGAAAAAAACCGTATTCGTACGAGAGTGGGTGGTTTCAAATATATTGAAGGAATCGCATAATTACAGAAAGTACTTTTTTCTTTTTTAGACGTTTGAAGGACATTCTGATAACAAGCCACAACGTCCAATCTTCATTACTGATGAAATAGTATTTGCTACTGGATTTACTAATAATGAAAGGGCATTAGCTATGTGGAATTTGGTAAGGAATTTAATTCTTATTTGCATGTACTGAAGTGTAAAACTGGCATCAGAAAGTTTTTTCTTATTGCGTAATGTCTAAGAAATCGTACTGTATGAACATATCTGAAAATGATTAAACATATATTAATCTAAAGAAGAAAAAGTATTTGTAAGCGACTTAGACAAAACGATATTGACGTGTAGGACATGGGCAAACTGATGTTAATGTGTTGGAGGTTTTGACAAGTAACAATGTGTCCATAAAGGTGTACTCAAAGCCAATGAATATCATTTGATTGGGGTTTGCCAGTTACATGTGTGCATGACAGGTGCACTGAAAGTAAATGGTATCA